>PVIU01032121.1:0-13945 GCA_004026605.1 Ondatra zibethicus
AAAACCACAGATTTTACACTTAAAGAGAATATCTACCATATTAATTACTCTGATTTTTAGTCATCAACTTATTGCAACATTAACAAGTTAGAAATCATAAAGTATCTAATACTGGGCCCAAAGTTAACAAAAATCAGATGTACCATATTTGAAACGCAAAATTTAATGAATGAAATAAATAATGGATGTTTAAGCACCCCAGTACCCAGTTACTGAAATCTACTGAGTTCAAATTCTAATGTGTTTGCTGAAGAGGGAGTTGCTAGTCAGTAGAATGGAACTGATACAAAATCTGCACACCCAGACTTTGTCTATTGCCTATGAGACATCTTACATATGTACATGTTTTTCACAATTTATTCTGATAATCACTATAATATGTGAAGTTAGAGAGCACATTTTTCCTGTTTATTAATATATTTTAAAAGAATTTTAGAAATGGCTGTGCTGAGCAGATCCAGAGAGGTGAGTGAATGGCCACACAGCTGGACAGTCCCAGGGAAATGAGTACAGGCCCCCTCCAATTTCCTAAGCTTTCCTGGCCATCCAACAGGGTATGTTCCCGACTGCTGGCTTTCTTTACCACATTCCACCCTGCCCCCTAAGCCTGCCTTTTTATCTGCAGGGTCCTTGGATTCCCCAGAACAGCCTGCTTCACAGCGGAGGGGATCTGAGAGCCTGCTCCAGTGCTGTGGGGACCTAAGAAAGGGCAGAACAAGAAAAACTCCCAAGTACACAGTCAGCCACAGCAAAGATTGGACCAAGACGCCAAGACTCTTCTGGCCTCATTTGAAGAAAGATATGGGCAGGCGTGAATGCAAGAAATCCTCCAACATCCTGAAAAGCAATATGGTAACACCAGAATCCAGCAAACACACAACAAGAAGACTTGAACATCCTAACCCAGAAAAAGTAGAAGAATTCGACTTTAAATGTAACCTTATGAAAATGATGGAGACCCTTAAACAGGAAGTGAAAACCCCATTAAAGAAATGGAAGAGAAGACAAACAAAATTTTAGGAGAATTAATAAATCCCTCAAAGATACCCAAGAAAACCAAGAAAAAGCAATCAAACAGGTAAAGGAAACAGTTCAAAACTTAAAAACTGAAATGGAGGTAATGAAGAAAACACAAACCAAGGGATGGCTAGAAATGGAAAATCTGGGTAAATGAACAGGGACTACATAGACAAGTATAACCAACAGAATATAAGAGATAGAAGAAAGAATCTCAGGCACTATAGATACTATAGAGGAAAAAAAACTCAGCGATCAAAGAAAACAGCAAATGCAACAAATACTTAACACAAAACATCCAGGAAATCTGGGACACCATGAAAAGACCAAATCTAAGAATAATAGGGGTAGAAGAAGGATAAGAATTCCAGCTCAAAGGCCCAGAAAATATGTTCAATAAAATTATAGAAGAAAACTTTCCCAACCTGAAGAAGGATATTCTTATGAAGGTACAAGAAGCATACAGAACACCAAATAGACTGGATCAAAAAAAAAATTCCCTCACCATATAACAATCAAAACACAAAATGTACAGAATAAAGAAAGAATACTAAGAGCTGCCAAGGAAAAAGGTCAAGTAACATATAAAGGTAATCCTATCAGAATTACACCTGACTTCTCAATGGAAACCATGAAAGCCAGAAGGGCTTGGATAGATGTGCTGCAGACACTAAGTGACTATGGATGCAAGCCCAGACTACTATACCCTGCAAATCTTTCTTTCACCATCGATGGAGAAAACAAGATATTCTACAAACCCAGCCTTACACAAAGTACTAGAAGGAAAACCTCAACCCGAGGTAGTCAACAACACCCACAATAGCACAGACACCTGACAACACTTCACCAACACAACCCTAAGAAGGGAAACAGACAAACACTACCATCAAAAAAAAATAACCTAAGTTAACAACTACTGGTAATTAAATCTCTTAATATCAATGGACTCAATTCACCTATAAAAAAGGCACAGGTTAAGAGAATGGATACTAAAGCAGGATCCAACATTCTGCTGTTTACATACTTCAACCTCAAAGACAGACACTACCTCAGAGTAAAGGGTTGGGAAAAGGTTTCCCAAGGAAACAAACCTAAGAAACAAGCAGGTGTTGCTGCCCTAATATCTAACAAAATTGATTTCAAACTAAAATCAGTAAGAAGAGATGAAGAAGGACACTTTATACTCATAACAGGAACAATTCATCAAGATGAAGTCTCAATCCTGAATATTTATGCCCCTAATATAAAAACACCTACATATATAAAAGAAAGATTACTAGAACTCAAATCACATATCCAATGCCACACACTAATAGTAGGAGATTTCAACACTCTTCTCTCACCAATGGACAGGTCAACCAGAGAGAAACTTATCAGAGAAATAAGAGAACTAACAGATGTAATGAATCAAATGGACTTAACAGACATCTATAGAACATTCCACCCAAACAAAAAAGAATATAACTTCTTCTCAGCATCTCATAGAACATTCTCAAAAATTGATCACATACTTGGTAACAAACAAACATCCACACATAAAAAAAAAATTGGAGTAACCACCTGTGTCTTATTGGATCACCAAGGAGTAAAGCTAGAATTTAACAACAATTCCACCCCCAGAAAGCAAACAAACTCACGGAAACTGAACAGTCAATAACTGAACCACCCCTGGGTCACGGAAGAAATAAAGGAAGAAATTAAAGTCTTCCTTGACTTCAACGAAAATGAAGACACAACATACCCAAACCTATGGGACACTATGAAAGCAGTGGTAAGAGGAAAGTTCATAGCACTAAGTGCTCACATAAAGAAAACGGAGAAAGCTCACATTAGAGACTTAACAGCACACCTGAAAGCTCTAGGAAAAGAAAATAAGCAGACTCACCCAGGAGGAGTAGAAGACTGGAAATAATCAAACTGAGGGTTGAAATCAACAAAATAGAGACACAGTAAACAATCCAAAGAATCAATGAAACAAAGAGCTGGTCCTTTGAAAAAATCAACAAGACTGATAAACTGCTATCCAAACTAATCAAAAGGTGGAGAGAGAACATTCAAATTAACAAGATCAGAAATGAAAAGGGGGACATAACAACAGACACTGAGGAAATTCAGAGAATTATTAGGTCTTACAACAAAAGCCTGTATGCCACAAAATTGGAAAATGTAAAAGAAATGGACAGTTTTAATGTAAATACCATATACCAAAATTAAATCAAGACCAGGTGAACAATTTAAATAGACCTATAAGTCATGAGAAATAGGAGCTGTCATCAAAAACTTTCCAACCAAAATTAGCCCAGGACCAGATGGTTTTAGTGCAGAATTCTACCAGAACTTCCCAGAAGAGCTTATATCTATACTCCTTAATGTGTTTCTTAATAATAGAAACAAAAGCGTCATTGCCAAACTCTTTTTCTGAAGCCACAGTTACCCTGATACCAAAACCATACAAAGACTCAACCAAGAAAGAGAATTACAGACCAATCTCACTCATGAACATCTATACAAAAATTCTCAATAAAATACTGGCAAACTGAATCCAAGAACACATCAAAACATTATTCATTATAGTCAAGTAGGCTTCATCCCAGAGATGCAGGGCTGGTTCAACATATGAAAAAAATCCATCAATGCAATCCATCATATAAATAAACTGAAAGAAAAAACCATATGATCATTTTATTAGATGCTGAAAAAGCATTTGACAAATTTGGTATAGAAGGGTCTTCTGTATTTGTGTTACTTTTATTGGTGAATAAAGAAAACTGTCTTGACCTTTTGATAGGGCAGAATCAGGTAGGTGGGGTAGACAGAACAGAATGCTGGGAGAGAGGAGGCAGGCAGAGAGAGAGCCATCACCATGAAATCACCAGAGTCAGACATGCTGAATCTTTCCTGGTAAGCCACTATCTCATGGTAAACACATATTAATAGAAATGGATTAGTTGAAGATGTGACAGTTGGCCAAGAAGAGGCCAACAATGGAAAAGAGAAAGCATCTTTAACAAATGGTGCTGGCATAACTGTATGTCAACCTGTAGAAGAATGAAAATAGATCCATATCTATCACCATGCACAAAACTCAAGTCCAAATGGATTAAAGACCTCAATATAAATCTGACCACACTGAACCTGATAGAAGTGAAAATGGGAAGTAGCCTGAAATACATGGGCACAGGAGATCACTTCCTATGTATAACCCCAGTAGCACAGTCAATAAGAGCAACAATGAATAAAAGGGACCTCCTGAAACTGAGAAGCTTCTGAAAAGCAAAGGATACAGTCATTAAGACAAAAAGGCAACCTACTGAATGGGAGAAGATCTTCACCAACCCCACATCAGACAAAGGTCTGATCTCCAAAACATATTAAGAACTCAAGAAACTAGACATTAAAATTCTAAATAACCCAATTAAAAATTGGGTACAGAACTGAACAGAGAATTCTCAACAGAAGAATTTCAAATGTCCGAAAGATATTTAAGGACATGTTCAACTTCCTTAGCTATCAAGGAAATGCAAATCAAAACAACTTTGAGATACCATCTTATACCTGTCAAAATGGCTAAAATCAAAAACACCAATGATACCCTATGCTGGAGAGGGTGTGGAGTAAGGGGAACACACATACGTTGCTGGTGGGAATGCAAACTTGTGCAACCACTTTGGAAATCAGTGTGGTGGTTTCTCAGAAAATTGGGAGTCAACCTACCTCAGGATCCAGCAATAACACTCTTGGGAATATACTCAAGAGATGCCTAATCATACTACAAAAGCATTTGTTCAACTATGTTCATAGCAGCATTATTTGTAATAGCCAGAACCTGGAAACAACCTAGGTGCCCCTTAATGGAAGAGTGGATCAAGAAAGTGTTGCACATTTACACATTAGAGTATTACTCAGCAGTAAAATACCATGACATCTTGAATTTTGCATGCAAATGGATGGAAATAGAAAACACTATCCTGAGTGAGATAACCCAACCCCAAAATATGGGTATGGTATGTACTCACTCATTAGTGGATTCTAAACATAAACAAAGGACATTGAGTCTATAGTTCATGATCCTAGAGAATCTAAGTAATAAGGTGAACCCAACAAAAAAACGTGTATAGATCCTCCTGGAAATGGAAGCAGACAAGATCACCAGGCAAAAGTTGGGAGCATAGGAGTGGTGGTGGGGTATGGGGAAGAGGAGGGTGGAGAGAGAAGGGAGAAGGGAAGGGTTGGGGAGAGCTTGGGGGAGTGTGATGCTTGAGATGGAGGAAGGATGGATATGTGAGCAGAGAAGAAGGTATCTTAATTAAAGGAGGCATTGTGAGATTGGCAAGAGGCTTGACTCTAGATGGGTTCCCAGGTGTCTACAGGGATGTCCCCAGCTAGGACCCTTGGCAGTGTAGGAGAGGGTGCCTGAACTGGACTTGTCCTATACCCAGACTGATGACTGTCTTGAATATCACCATAAAACCTTCATCTAGTGACAGATGGAGATAGAGACAGAGACCCAAATGGGAGCATTGGACTGAGCTCTCTCAAGGTCTTGTTGAAGACCAGAAGGAGGGAGAATATGACCAAGGAAGTTAGGACCACAAGGGGGTGGTCCACCTATTGAGACAGTATGCCTGAACTATTGGGAGCTCACCATTGCCACTGGACTGGGACTGAATGAGCATGGGATCAAACTGGACCCTCTGAATGTGGCTCATAATTGAGGCAGACTGAGGAGCCAATGATAATGGCACTGGGACTTGTCTCTCCTGCATGTACTGGGTTTTTGGGATCCTACTCTATTTGGATGCACAGCTTCCTAGACCTGGATGGAGGGGAAAGGGCCTTGGACTTCCCACAGGGCAGGGTACCCTGCCCTCTCTTAGGACTGGAAGGGGTGGGAAGAGCAGTGAGTGGGGGTGCCAGAGGGAGGTGGGAGGGGGGAGGAAGTGGAAATTTTGATTCGTATAATTTATAAAGTAATACAAAATTATCAGAAAAAATGAATATTAGATATGTAGAAGTTGCATTTGAGAAATTATCTGTAACATGAAGGGCCTGCTTGTCAGGGTTTCTGTCCTGCCCGGTCCCCCAGCCATTTAGTCGCAGAGAAAATCACACAGAGAGTCTGCATTAGATTATAAACTGATTGGTCCATTAGCTCAGGCTTCTTATTAGCTTATATTAACCCATTATCCATATCTATGTTAGCCACATGGCTCAGTACCTTTCTCAGTGGGGCAGGTCACATCCTGCCTCTTCAGTGGTCCAGGCAGGAGTCCCGAGAGAGCACTGGCTGCTTTGGTAGAGGACCTGAACTCATTCCCAACACCCACATAAGGATTCAAAACTGTCTGAAACTTAGTGCCAAGAAATCAGACACCATCTCTCGAGTCTGCCTACAAAAGACATGCATGTTATACACATAAACACATTCTGGAAAATACCCATACACATAAACTAAAAACAGAACTTAAAAAGAAAGATATGGCAGCTTGCAGTGCCAAGTTAATAAAACTAATTACTACGGTGGCTTAACTATACAAAAGAATTTCTGGTAAGTTTCTAGATGTTACATTGACTATACTCTCTCTCCTCTAGTATTCTATATTCTTTTTTAATATAACAAGTGCAAAACTGTGTTAAACTGTGCTGATGACCTTAATATCACACTTTCAATAGAACTGCCCCTCTGGTTTAGGTATCCTTTTTCACTTGCATTAATCAACATGTCATGAATACTATTAGATAAAATAATTCATGCCCTTCATGATTAAGATGACACCACTTTAGACTATGTTAGTGTTTGATATCCAACTACATACTTGGATAATTACCTAAATTGCGCACAGTGAAAACTCATTCTAGTTCTATTTAAATGATCTCAGTGTGCTTGATGAATAAACCACCCTTGTGCTCTGTATATATTCATGCCTCATTTTATTCTCTTTCTACAATTCTGTTTTCTAAGAGTTGTGTTGTTTTGGAGACAATAAGTGAAAATGTCCATATTCTCTGTAAAACATCAATCAATAACTCAAATTATACTGAGAATCTACTGAGAATTATAGCCCTGAGGTAATTGCAGAGAATTAAGTCATTACTTTGTTATACTCACATGATCTATTTTCCTTGTTAAGACCAGATAGCACGCTTAATTTAAATAAAATGTTTAACTTTCTCTTGCAAAACAGATTTCCTAAGATGTCATTATAAAAAAATGTAAAACATAATACATTTTTTCTTAGGAGTAATTCCCCAAACAGGATTTATTGAAGAATAATGCCTCTTTTGACAAGATTATTGTTATGATTAACACCGTAAGGAAACCAAGAGAGCATAACACATAGAATCAGCTAAGCAGGGCTCATAGGGGCTCACAGAGACTGAAGCAGCAATGACAGAGTCTGCATGGGTCTAAGCTAGGTCTTCTGCATTCATGCTGTAGCTGTGCAGCTGGGTGTCCCTAACAGTGTGGCTGTGGTGTCTCTGACTCTTTTGCTTGCTCATGGGACCATTTTCCTCCTACTCGGTTGCCTCATCCAGCCTTGAGTTGAGGTTTTTTTCCTAGTCTTTATTGCATCTTTTTGTCCTGTGTTTGGTTGATATCAGTAGCATGCCTGTTCCTTTCGAAAGAGAAATGAAAAAGCAGTGCATCTGGGGGAGACAGGAAGTGGAGGAAACTGGGAAAGGGAGAAGGGAGGGGAGTCTGTCTTTATGATGTATTGATGATAGAAGAATAAATATAATTTATAAAATAATTTATAATTTGAGATAATAACTTTATATTCAATATCATGAAATAGTACACAGGAAAAAGATTGACAATCATTCAAATTGCATTTTTCTTGTTATCTTAATGACTTAAAGTTATTTATACAAATACATGCATCAAAAAATTGGGAGCAAGTTATATACAAGGCTAGATATTTTTATAACATTGTTATAACATGTAAATACTAACATGCTAATAGTCTTATTTTTACCTAAGTTATAGTTTTTATTTATTTATTTTTATGTTATATATTGTGAATCTGCGATTTGGAGAAATTAAGTAGATTTTTAAATCATTAGTTTATTGATAACATGAAATTTCAATATGATAATATATTTTTATGATTAAATAATTCCTCAAACACAAAGTATCAATATTAGGATTTCATATGCAAGATTTTTTTTGTAAGTCCACAAATAAATATTTAATATTTAACAAATTGTTTAAGATATGTTTAATTGTATTAGATCTTACTGATATAAAATAGTTTTGCATGGGTGAAACATTTATTACAGTTATCAAAAGAAATATTTAATTTAAATATATTAAGTATTTCTTTTCTTAATGTACATATTGTCTGTTATGTACATTTTCTAAATCTGAGAGTTTTCTATACATGTAGGTCTATGTGTAGCACGAACCTGTGGGCATGTGTTTGTGTGTGTGTGCATGTTTGTGTGTCTGTTTCTGTGGATATGTGTTTGTATCTGAGTCTATATATGTGTGTCTGTGTGGGTATCTCTGTGTCCTTGTGTATTTGTCTGTGTCTATGTGTGTTTTTTGTTTTTTTGTGTATATGCGTGTGTGTGTATACAGGTACACTCACAAAAGTATTTGAACTCTAAATTCATACATATTTTTAAATTGGTCACTTAAAATACTAAGCAATAAAATATTTTAACTTCTTATAAGTGAAATTTTTCAGAAAAACAATTTGTATCATAATAAGTAAATATTGGAACAATTAAAATATATTACAGAAAAATAAACTCCAAAATAAACATCAAAACTCTGTCTGGGAGGAAAATAATTTATATTTACATATAATACATCCCAGCAGGGCCAGAATGTTAGCAATTAAAAGCAAACAAGTTAATTCTGGTGTGCCTTAGTGATCATGATTGATCGTCCAAAGTGTCTCTTCGCTTTAAATCAAGAAACAAGAAAGCAGCTAGTTTGTCACGGAAGTACATAATCCGTCTTTAATATATTTTTGTTACTTTGGGCAATGCAGTGTGTGGAAATTGTTAAAACATGTCTTGTCTCTTATAATCAATAAAATCTCTTTCTAAAATGAGTTCAGTTCTAGACCCCTCAGCAGGCCTGGCAGTGCTGTGCCTGTAGAATTCCAAATGAGCCCTTTATCATTTTTCTCTACACAGTGCTCCTTGGGCATTTCGTCTTCATCCTTTTAGTATTAAAGTCAATAACCAATCAAATAAAAAGTTACCTTTAGCATCATGCAGTTAGACTAAAACATAAAATAACCTTAACAGAAACAGAATTTCATAACAAAATTAGCCAATGAACAGAAAGCATAAATAAGTATGAGACTGTAGTATTCTAATTTGGTAAAATTTTATAAGTATTTTGGATTAATTGCTAAAATTAGCAAATTCTAATTCCCGGTATGTTGTGTTACTTAAAGATTTTAATCATTTATTATTCAGTAAATGTGTAAAATATATCAAATAAGATTTTGATATTTTTACAAGGTAATCAGCTATATCATGACTAGAAATCAGATTTTGTCTTTAGAACATCAGGAATCAGCAACATATGCCATATTTACAATTAATATTTTGAAAAACTAATTTATTCAGAATATTAAAATATTTATGTATTTCAGAATTGAAAAATGTATGCTAGCATAATATTGCCATGTTAATGTACAGATAACTGAGGAGATCTGATACATGAAAACTCTTATAGTTTCCTTTTCACTATTTTGGATTTGTTTAGCAAAGTTTGTTTAAGGTTCAATTCTTGCATACATAATGCTTTCACAAAATATTGTATTTTGATTAATTTCAATTTTACTAAACACAACCTAAGTGTATTAGTATATGAAAATGATACTTGTATAATATGTGTCATTAGTGTAGTATCTATAATAAATGTTCACACTTAAGAAAACAATTCTCTCAATTAGCTTATTACATTGTGAGCACTTAATCTTCTGAATTAATTGACTATTTTATTTGAGTAAGTCATCTCCAACCAATCTAACAAATCACCATACACAAGATGCTGTAAGCCACACATATAGATCTCTTGTGTTTCTAGATTCTGAAAGTTCAAAGGCATCAGGCCTAAATGACAAGGCTGTTGTAAAAACTTTCTGTGATGTGGGATTCCCCTCTGTATGCTGTGAATACCATTGATTAATAAAGAAACTGGCTTGCCCTGAGAGGGTGGAGTAGAGCTAGCCAGGGAAAACTAAACTGAATGCTGGGAGAAAGGAGACAGAGTCAGAGAGAAGCCATGGAGCTGCCGCCGGAGAAAGACATGCCGGAACCTTATCAATAGGCCACAAGCCTTGTAATAAAATATAAAATAATGGAAATGGGTTAAATTAAGATTTAAAAGCTAGCTAACAAGAACTTAGAGCTAATAGGCCAAGCAGTGATTTAATTAATACAGATTCTGTGTGATTATTTCAGGAGTCTGGGCTGCCAGGAAACTAACAAGTGGCTCCTGCAACATTTTTGTGTCTTTTGTATCTTCCCCTTTCCTTTCCTTAGTCATTACAAGCACAGACTGAGGAGAAATGGAGACAGAAATGTAGAGACACAAATCCACATTCCCATAGGCTAACCTAATCTTAATCACCTCCCACATAGCTCAAGACAGCAAGTGAAAAGACAGACAGAATGGAGGAGAGGCTCAATAGCATGCAGACCTTAACTTGGGGGAAACCCCAGAGTGGTTTTCAGTTAGAATCAGATTCTGCTGTCCACAGCTAGGAATAGTCCTAGAGTGGTCATGGGGCCAACAGGAAAGAGGATAAAATTTCCTTTTTTTGGTCTTTAGTTGGATAATTTAGGATTAACCAGTGGGTAACTATATATTAAATTATTTCTGAAAACCAAATTAAAGTAATTCAACAATTCACCAAAATAAAGGAGTTTACAAAATATAATGGCTCTTGCTAACAACATCCAAATACAATTTTATCAGGGACTAGATTTTTATTATATAAATTTTATGTATCAACACCAATATCCAATGAATATAGTGCCAATTATTTCTTTTTGTGTGGTATAGTTGTGCATTCATAAATACAAATGTTTTTAGTAATGTGTGACATATACTGTATTTTTTTCTGAATCTAATTACATACTACCTAATGAAACACATGACTGTATTTTTGTGACAATTGAAGAGCTTTCACAATTCTGTAATATTAAATAGAAATGAAGAAAAATGTACTTTGTCAGATTCATAGAGGCAAACTGCATGCTTTGGTTTTTCTACAGATGGGGTATACACGGGACAATTAAAGTGTTTAACAAAGTAAATATGTGTTAACTTTTATTTGTAATTCTCATTTTGCTGCTGAAGAGATGGAGGCTACAGGATTAACAATTCTTTTCACTGGGGAGCATATTTTGCTAAGTTCTGCTACAAATCAGTACTCTTTCTCCCAGTGCTTCTGCTGCATCCCATGGTATCTGGCCTGTAATTTCTTAAGCAACATCAATATATCTCATAATCTAGAAAAATCTTAGATATTTTATTTCCAGGAAAATTAATTGGTCAGGAAGAAATAAGTATGAAATTGATGGTGTGATGCCTGTGACCTGTCCCTTTGGGGTGCACAGTGTTTCAATGGTTAGGTTGGTACTTATGGCTTCCCCACCCATTCATGACTCCTTTATTCAGCAGTTGGTCCTAAGACTCTGATGGCACAGGAAAGCATTTCACTTCAGATACAATCACAGCTAAAGACCAGAAAAGTAGGAAACACACAGTTCCCCTTTGTGCTTTTTCAATCACTAGTCCAGAATAAATAAAACCCACTATTTAAACTAAATTCTCAGCAAATGCGGTATGACTCTCTGGAAGAATTGTGAATTAAGATGTTACTATATGTACCTAACATGAAGTAAAATTGGTTTTCAGATTTCATGCACAGAATTTTTTTTTTTTTGGAAAATGACCTATTTCTTAGGACAACATTTGTCTTCTCTTTAAATTTCTTCTGATGTTCTAAAAAGTCAATCAAATTACTCACTCACACACCCACACTTACACACACTCACTCATTTTCACTCATACACACACACACACACACACACACACACACACACACACTCACATACACAACTAAACAGACTTGGTGCTCTCATTTTACCTTGATTATAAGCCCGGGCTAACAAACTAAATTGTACATGACTAGAATCTTATTGACAGATTGCTTCCTGTCTAATGAGGCAGTAATTCTAAAAATTTAATGTTAGATTTACCTTCTGGTTATTTAACTTTACTTTTATTACGTCATATCAAGCATCATCATCATTATTGTTATTCACCAGAACTCTGACTTACACAGACTTGGATTTACTGGAAAAGAGTCTTGAAACTTTTTGCCTGCAATAAGTTAAAAGGTTTGAGGTACAAATGTCTCTTTCTTACAGATAGACAAGAGCATAAAAATAATAATAAATAAAAAGTTAATCCCTGCCATACTATAGTTAAAGTGCTAGGGATTCAGAACACAGAAGTGATGTGAGCCACAAAAGTATAGCTGACAGACCTGTGGACAGACCCACAGGATTATGATCCAGCGGAGAGCCCGATTTGAAGAGCTTTGGGAACATTTGTCTTTGGGATAGTCACTGTCAGCTCTGTAGAAATCTTGTGAAGTCATGACATCTTCCCTTCCATAATGTCACAGCGGTGTATAACTCATTCCTTAAACCTCACATTTCCTGTGCTGGCAACTGTATATCTTGTTCCACTCTGTGGGATAAGTATTCACTCCGTCAAACCTTTGTTCTCGTAGTCAAATCTACACAAAGCTAGCCCCCCCCCCCACAACTATCCTTATTGACAGGACTTAGTGACAAAAAAGGAGCCCCAAGCAGGAGGCATGGAGCAGAGTGACAGTATGTCTGCTCTTACTGATACACAGGTCTGGGTGGCACTGAATTCTCTAACAGCCAACTCAAGAGAATATAACCTACTGTTCTATCCTAACAAGTATTAATATTCTGTACTTACCTTCGCCTTTCATTTAACACAAGATTTTAGTTTAGGAAATTAACTGTTTGCAACTTTACCCCTAAAATATGAAGGAAAAAGCCTTGGTTTGCTAAACCAACCCCAGAGAAAGAAATTCCTTGTCACCGGGGTGTCAGCAGTTACAGCATCAGGATGGTTGGCCCAGCGTGGTACAGGGAAGCTCTATCCTAATCCTCCCAGCTTCTACTGGGGCAGCCACACCTCCTCCTCTGAGAGACAAGGTGCCATGTTTTTGTGATTCTGTGAAATGCATGCTCGTTAACTGTCTGAGTGGTTATATAAACTGGAAACCATTTGGGATTGATAGGACAGCAAAGGAACTGCCAAGTGAACCAGCGAGGAACATCGAGGAGGAAAGTTGAAAGGGAAACATCAAGAGAGCTTTAGAGGGAACATAGAATAATAAGAGGGAAATAGAAGAATAAGTGGGACATGATAAAAATATTTATGTGAGTTAATTTATTTTATTTACCCTCAGATATTTTAGCCAGTTTTTGCTTGCAGAAGACATACTGTTCTGAACCCAGAGGGAATGCTGAGGCTGATACTCAGTAACCCTTGTTACAGAAGAAACACTGAAGAAAAGCATGCTCCATTACTAACAAAACACGCCCTTCTGAAGAAGAGTTTATCTTTCTCCCTTGAATGATTATGGCCATGACAACAGGGACCAATGCATTTCAAAATGTGAAGCATAACTCTCAAGCAATATACTATATCTTTTAATTACCACATCTTTTAATGTAGAAAGAGAAAGACACACCTTATAGAATAACCATCTTTCAGTCAGGTAACGAAAAAATTAGGCCATTACTGCAGAAGATAATACAAGTCAGCCTGATACACAAAAGAGGACAGATACAACCTTCTGAGTGCTCTAAAGACAAGACATTCATCTACTAGGTTGAAAAGACT
>PVIU01032122.1:0-13925 GCA_004026605.1 Ondatra zibethicus
TGGGTGTCCCCATCATGGTCTTGACCTCTTTGCGCATATTCTCACTCCTTTCACTCTTCAACTGAACTTTGGGAGGTCAGCCCAATGCTCCACTGAAAGTCTCTGCCTCTGTTTCCATCAGTTGCTGGATGAAGGTTCTATGATGACATTTAAGATATTCATCAATCTGACTACAGGGCAAAGCCAATTCGGGCACCCTCTCAGAAGAGATATTTAAAGAAAAATAAATAGTGCATCTGATTCATCCCCTACAGCCTTTGATATTTCAGGTGTGACCATGAATTCAGGATCTTAAAAACAGGATGTTGCCTTTCCAATACACTTTCTGATTAGTCTTAAAGGAGTCACAGTACTTTATGACATTGCAAATCTGCATGACTACTGTGGAGAGAATGATGTTAGCCACAAGAGTCTAGGAGAAATGGTAATAAATAGATAAAAGGGGTTGATGGGAATAGTATAGGAACATGGAATGAAACAGAATCATCATAGAAACCCACAATAACCTAATTTCTAAAAGCTGAGCTAATACTGTAGGAAATTGAGAGGAGGACATGGGAAAAAGAGGAAATCAGTGCCAACTATTAAGAGAAAACTTTTTAGTTACATAGTTTACAGGATGACAGAAAAAAACTGGTATACCCACTATCGGAGTTGGAGTAGTAGATAATAAAAAATGAATTGATTCAACCTTGATTGATAAGTATGAGAATTTATATTTGTCCAAAGGTAAATATTAACCACCTAATGACAAAACTCTCTTTCATTTTGCATGATGCTGTAACTGAAAATGCTGCCAACTGGGTACATTGTTTTACCTGTAGGTATGTTTAGTTAGAAGACTTTCTTTGTTGCCTGCAATACCTATTATGCTTTTATCATTAGAGTTATGAGTCGAGTAGTTAATGGTTACCAGTGGGAAAGTTAAGGGATGGAAGGTGAATGAGGTAATGAAACAGACTTACAATTATTGTAACCATTATTAGAAACTTAAGGAAATAAACTTGATTATAAAACTATTCATTCAAACCATTGAAATTATATAAATAAAATGGCAACTTATTTATATCAGATGATCAGAGTTTCATCATTGCACTGATTTCATATATCCATCCCTGGTCATTGGAACCATTGAGAATTAAGAGTTTCAGCATTTGGGAACTTTATGTCACATATATTGCTCATATTTACTCCACAACTCCTCCCACGTCTGCCCCCTATTTACTTACCCACCCAGCTTTGTGTTATTTTTCTACCATTTCCAGTTGTGCTGCCTAACTATATTTGAATGTGTGGCCTTTCACAGCAGCATGATTTACTTTACTAGGGGCTACATGCTTAAGAAGACTCATGCTCCTTATTCCAACAACTAAAAATTGACAACAGTTCCTCAGATAGAGATGATATTTCATGCATAACTTTATACTTCTTGGTGGGTTACACTCTTCTTGATGGGTTGCACAGGTCTTTTGTGTGCTTTAAAAATTGCTATGAGTTCATACTTGCAACTTCCATTCTGTTTCCAGAAGATGCTGTTTTCCTTTTCTAGTTTTCATTTTTTTATTTAGTACTTTTATAAAATATTTTTCAATAATGTGAACAGTGAATTTAACTTGTTAGTTTGGCAAGACTATGGGATGCATTTTTAACATAACAAAATAAAATAGAATAAGATAAAACAAAAACCATAAAATCAAAGTTGGACAGAAAAAACAAACAGAGGCAAAAGGGCTCCAAGTGAAGACAAGGTAATCAGAAACCTACTGTTCACACATTCAGGCATCCCATAAAAATACTAAACTAAAATATATGCAGAGGATATGGTGCAGACCCACGGAGGTCCTGTGCTTGCTGCTTCCATCTTTGTGAGTTCATAAGAGCTTTGCTCAGTTGATTTAGAGGGCCTTGTTCTCCTGGTGAACTCTATGCCCTCTGGTTCTTATGCTCTTTCTGTTTCCTCTTCTGTGGGGTTGCCTGAGCTCTGAGGGGAGGGATTTCATGGGGACAACTCATTTAGAGCTGTGTGTTCCAAGGTTTTTCTCATTCTATTTGTGAATAATGTCTGGCTGTGAGCCTCTGTATTTATTCCAATCTGCTGCAGGAGGAAGTTTCTCTGATGATGGTTCAGCAAGACACTGATGTATGAGTATAGCAGAATATCATTAGAAGTCATTTATTGTTTTTATTAGGTCAGTAATATTTGATTTTACTCTAGTTCTTGGGGCTACCTAGTCTATGATTGTTCACTCAATCAGTGTCAGGTATGGGTTCCATCTTGTGGAGTGGTCCTTAAGCCAAATTAAACATTTATCAGTTACTCCCACAAGCTATGTGCCACCATTGACCTAGCATATTTTGAAATCAAGATAGTCTGTAGATCAAAGATTCTGTGGCTGGCTTGGGGTTTACATTTCATTTTTAGAAGCCTGAAGAATGCCTTCCCATACCAAAGACATGGGATGTAGATTCTCTATAGGCACCCGCTCCACCAGTGGTGTTGTCTTCAGCAATGGGGGCTTGTTCTCAGTTGTGAAGAACAGCTTATTAGCTTGGCAACAACTTTGGTTGTTTGGATATTTCCATGGGATCCTTTTGGCCAACAACTGAGTTGTATGTAAAACAATTCTGGTACTGGAAGCTTCATTTGATGACAAGAGATTTCCAGTTGAGACTCCATCTCTCTCATTATTTGAAACATCTTAGAAGAGAAAGTGGAAAGTACCCTTGAACACATTGGCACAGGAGACCACTTCCTGAATATAATACCAGTAATACAGAGATCAACAATTAATAAATGGGACCTCCTGAAACTGAAAAGCTTCTGTAAGTCAAAAGACACAGTCAACAAGACAAAATGGCAACCTTTAGAATGGGAAAAAACGTCTTCACCAACCCTACATCAGGCAGAGGACTGATCTCCAAAATAAATAAAGAACTTAAGAAACTAGATATCAAAATATCAAAGAATCCAATTAACAATGGGATACAAATCTAAACAGCGATTTTTCAATAATCTCAAATGGCTGAAAGACACTTAAGGAAATGTTCAACATCCTTAGCCATCCAGGAAATGCAAATCAAAATGACTCTTAGATACCAGCTTACACCAGTCAGAATGGCTAATATTAAAAACAACTATGATAGTTATGCTAGAGAGGATACAGTGTAAGGGGAACACTCCTCCACTGCTGGTGCAAGTACAAATTTGTACAGTCACTTTGGAAATCAATATGATGGTTTTTCAGAAAATTAGGAGTCAATCTACCTTAACAAACAGTACTGTGACTCTTGGGCACACACCCAAAGGATTCAGACCCACACCACAAGGGCATTTACTCAACTATGTTCATACTAGCATTATTCATAATAGCTAACACCTGGAAACAACCAAGATGCCCCTCTACCAAAGAATAGATAAAGAAAATGTTATACATTTACAAAATGGAATACTACTTATCAGTAAAAGAAATACTGACATCTTGAAATTTAGTAGACTTTTTTAGGTCTGTGAAGATTTGTGCTAGGGTTTTGATGGAGATTGCTTTGAATTTACAGATTGCTTTGGGTAAGATTGCCATTTTTACCACATTAATCAGTGTGGTTGGATCTATGTTCAGGTCTTTGATCCATTTGGTCATGAATTTTGTTCATGGGGATATATATGGATTTATTTTTATTCTTCCACATGTTGACATCCAGTTAAAGCACCATTTGTTGAAGATGAATTCCTTTTCCATTCTACAATTTTAGTTTCTTTGTCAAAGATCAAGAGTTTATAGATCAATATCACAATCTTTTATTCAATTCCATTGGTCCACTTGTCTGCCTGTGTCACTACCAAGCTGTTTTCATTACTGTAACTCTATAGCAGAGCTTTAAGTCAGAGAAGGTGATGACTGTGGAAGTTCCTTTATTGTACAGGATTGTTTTGGCTATCCTGAGTTTTTTGTTCTTCCACATGAAGTTGAATATTGTTCTTCCAAGGTATGTGAAAAATTATGTTGGGATTTTGATGGGGATTCCATTGAATCCGTAGATAACTTTTGGCAAGTTTACCATTTTTACTATGTTGGTACTACCTATTCAAGAGCATAGGAGATCTTTCCATTTTCTGATATCTTCTATAATTTCTTACTATAAAGACTTAAAGTTCTTGTCATACAGGTCTTTCACTTGTTTGATTAGAGTTACCCCAAGATATTTTATGTTTTTTTGTTGCTATTGTGAATGGTGATGTTTCTCTGATTTCTTTCTCAGGCAATGTATCATCTGTATACAGGAGGGCTACTGATTTTTTTCAGTTAATCTTTTTTTCCTTTCTTTTTTATTATTACTTAAAAAAATACCAATCCAAATTTCTACTCCCTCCCCTCCTCCCAGTCCCCTCCCTTTCCCTCCACAGAACCTCTCCACCCCTCCAACCCTAAGGGAGTGCCATGAACCCCACTCTGTGGAAAGTCCAAGGCCCTCCCTACTACATCTAGGTAGAACAAGGTTTACATCCAAAGAGAATAGGATCCCATGAGCTGGTTTATGGAGTAGAGACACATCCCAGTGTCATTATCAGTGTCCCAACTGTCAACCCCCTTCAGAGTGGCTTGGTTATTCCCATGCCCGTTCACTCCCAGTTGGAGTTGGTGAGCTCCCATTAGCTCAAGCAAACTGTCTGAGTGGATGACCCCCTCATGGTCCTGAATTCCTTGCTCATATTCTCACTCCTTCCACTCTTCAACTGGATCTTGGGAGCTCAGTCCAGTGCTCAAATGTGGGCCATTGCCTCTGTTCCCATCTGTTGTTGGACAAAGGTTCTATGGTGATATTTAAGATAATCCTCAGTCTGACTACAGGGTAAGGTCAGATCAGACACCCTCTCCTCTATTGCTTAGGGTCTCAGCTGGGTTCATCTCTGTGGGTTCTTGGGCATTTTTCTAGAGCCATGTTTCTTGCTAACTCCATAATGGCTCCCTCAATCAAGATATCTCTTTCCTTTCTCTCATATTTGTCCTTCCTCCATCTCAACCATCCCATTCCCTCAAGTTCTCCTCAACCTCCCTTCTCCCCCATCTACCCCCACCCCAAATTTTTGTCTGATTCCAATTTCCAGGTGGGTCTATAAATGTTTTTCTTTGGGTTCACCTTATTACTTAGTTTCTCTAGGATCCTGAACTATAGGCTCGTTCCCCTTAGTTTATACCTAGTATCTACTTATGAGTGAGTACATACCATATTTGTTTGTTTGTTTGTTTTGGTCTGGGTTACCTCACTCAGGGTGATGTTTTCTAATTCCATCCATTTGCATAAAAATTCAAGATATCATTATTTTTGACTGCTAAGTAGTACTCTAATGTATAGATGTGCCACACTTTCTTTATCCATTCTTCAGTTGAGGGGCATCTGGGTTGTTTTTAGGTTCTGGCTATTACAAATAATGCTGCTATGGACATAGTTGAACAAATGCTATTGTAGTATGGTTGAGCAACTTTTGGGTATATTCCCAAGAGTGGAATTTTTGTAAGAGGCGAGCGGGCTGCTTGTCGTTCCAGCCACCCTTGGCTGGATCCTGAGGTAGGATGATTCCCAATTTTCTGAGAAACTGCAACACTGAAAACCAAAGTGGTTGCACAAGTTTGCATTCCCATCAGCAATGGATGAGTGTTCCCCTTGCTCCACAACCTCTCCAGCATAAGCTATCATTGGTGTTTTTGATCTTATCCATTCTGACAGGTGTAAGATTGTATCTCAGAGTTGTTTTGATTTGCATTTCCCTGATAGCTAAGGAAGAAGAATATGTTCTTTAGTATCTTTTGGCCATTTGAAATTCTTCTGTTAAGAATTCTCTGTTTAGTTCTGTACACCAGTTTTTAGTTGGGTTATTTAGAATTTTACTGTCTAATTTCTTGAGTTCTTTATATATTTTGGGGATCAGTCCTTTGTCTGATGTGGGGTTGGTGAAGATTTTTTCCCATTCAGTAGGCTGCCTTTTTGTCTTATTGACTGTGTTCTTTGCTTTACAGAAGCTTCTCAGTTTCAGAAGGTCCCATTTATTTATTGATGCTCTCATAGAATACCCCAGTTATGAGTTGACCATAATCCTAAATTGTTTTTAGTCCCATAAGATTATCAGTGCCCCCAATCATCAGGAAATAGTCTAGAAAACTACACCCACATTCCACCCCGAAATGAATAATGGATGTTTGTCTTTGTTTATAGTGTTTGTTACCAGTTGTTATGGATAATGATGAGGAAAAAAAGCTAAACAAAGGAGATTAGATTCATAGTTCTTGTTTTAGAAAGGAAAAAGGGGGAGTGCTGTGGGATAATGCTCTTGTATCCTGTAAAGATGTCTCAATTGTATTGGTTTAACAAAATGCTGATTGGTCAGTAGCCAGGTAAGAAGTATAGGTGGGGTGAGCAGACTAGGAGAATTCTGGGAAGAGGAAAGGCTCAGTATGCAGTTACCAGCCAGATACACAGGAAGCAGGATAAGAATGCCTCGCTGAGTAAGGTACTAAGCCATGTGGCTAAACATAGATAAGAATTATGGATTAATTTACATGTAAGAGCTTGTGAATAATAAGCCTGAGCTAATAGGCCAACCAGTTTATAATTCATAAAAGCTTCTGTGTGTTTCTTTGGTACTGAATGGCTGCAGGACTAGGTGGGACAGAAACATCCATCTACATTGAGGAGGTGGAATTTGGAGAGGTATTCAGTAAAAACTCACCTCTGGGTATGCTGTTACACAAAAGACATGGCTGTTCCAATATAAGGTCTTCACAATAATAACCATGTAATGAGATTATCCTGATTTTCTATCCATTGGTGATAAGTTAAAGGCATTGATGAATGATAATGGAGGAAGAGTTATTTTTTGGAGGTATCAGGGGAATTGTGAGCTTGCTCATTCCTCAGTAGATGACCCAAAACATATGCTTAAAATGGCAGCACCAGTTTCATGTAGTGGATTATTTTTTTAAAAGTCTGGAAGGAGATCAGAAATATATGGGGTGGGTGGAAGGAAAGCATGAGGAATGTAGTATGAGACAGATGTGGTCAATATGTATTATATACTTGTATAAAATTTTTAGCCAACAAAAAAGACACTTAAGTCTGATATTATTTTCTTCAAGTTCAGTTTTCTCATCATCTTTGTTTTCTGGTGTTGAGGTAGATGTTAGTTTAAGGACTTTTTATAGTGAATGTTGTCTTATGTTTTATATATATATCTTTGCTATACTTTAAACATTAGCTTAATTTTCTATTTATAGGCTTTTCTCTTTTTGTTCTGGTTTTAATTTTTTATTTTTATTTATTTATTTTGCATGAGTTTCCATGGGGGTTGACTTCACTTGTATTTATGTTCAGAAGAAAAGTTGCCTAAAGTAACTACTTATGATGGTTTGACAAAAAAAGTCTCAATGTTAATTATAGGAGAAGAAATTGTGCTCATGACTGTCTCCCTGAAATATTTGTAGACATGAGTATGAAATGGAAAAATGTGGCATATTTAAGTAGTTGAGGAAAGAAAGGGTGTGGAATAAAGGGGGCATAGGTGTGAAGGAAAAAGTATATAGACTAGATATATGAAAATTTATAAAAATATTGTGTAGTTGGTCTAGGAAAAACACATAAAAAGGATTTTTATAAAAACCTATACCTTACAACACATTAAATGCTTAAAGTACAAGGGTGTACATAACGAGTCTGTCCAACAAAAACTACACCAGGTTCTAAACAAGCTTCTGTGTAGCCCTTCCATGTCTCCCTCTGGATATGAGACCATGAGCCAAAGAACTGTTTTCTTTTTGAATTTTCACAAGTTGAGGTCAGCTCCTGCTGCATTTTAATATTTTATTGAAGATTAGACCATTCCCAGGTTACCTATATCCCATTACTTTCTCTTCTATACCATGACAGAGAAGAAAAGATATAGTCATTGTTAATCTCTCTATTTTAAATCCCCACATCCCCCATTCAGCACTATCCAGAGATATATTGAGGACTCTTTAATCTCTGGATTGGATTGCTGTCGAGACCCAAAAATGTGAGCCTATTTCTACATTGACGAAAGGTCAGAGAGTTGGAACTTGTCTCTATTCCTTTAAGGTTATTGTGTTTCTACCTCAAAGGTCCCACCTAGATTAAGATCAGAGAGTTCTGCTCTCTCAAGGTTATTGTCAACAGGTGTGGCTAATATCCAGATCTTGTATTACAGGAATATAGAAGTAGATATGTTTCTACCTCAAACAAAATCTAAGGATCCAACTAAGATTCCAGGTCCTTTAAGAAGATAACATTTGATTCCACCCAGGGAGTGGTTTGCCTACAGAATTTTTTGGTCTAGGGTGTGAGCATTACTTGTTTTTTTCTAGCAAATGAATGTTTAACTATGGATGTAGCCCACAACCTTCAATTGATCTGATCATTTCCTTGTATCATATTAATGAAGTTTTTTTTTTCTTTAATCTTACTCTTACCTTTTAGGGCCAGAGATGTGAGTGATTTCAGTAGTCACTGGAACTTTTCCCAGTACTATTATATATGTTTCTGTTTTATTATTTTTATTCGTATCTTCACATTCTTTACTAATATTTCTAAATTCCCATGCCCCTACCCTGACAAATGGTATTTTTGTCAAGGTTGGTCCTCAACAGATTTGTTACAAGTGTTGCAATTCCCTCTTTGGCCTCTTGAGGAAATGGCTCCATGATCTGTTCTTGGCCCTAAACTACTGGCTGAGCTGGACTGGCAGTAGGAGTCCTCGTCTTATCTCTGATGGCAAATTGTCCGTAATCATGTGGGTTTTGTTTCATTTCATTCTGCTTCTCTTTGTTATTATATCGTTTTTTCATGGATTTCCCAAGTTCTTGAGCTTCTCTTTGTGGAAGTCTCCTTATTTTTATTATTTCCTTGTTTTCAACTCTCCCTTCATTGACTCACATTGAGAAGGAGCATGTAGTTTGCAATCTTATCCAGAAGTCCAAGTTTGATTTTGGGTTTTTTGAGGGTGGCAGGTGTTTTCTTTGTGTAGTGTGGTCTAATTGAGGTACCATATTAAGTGTTGGCCATAGACAATTAGTTTTGAAGTGTTTTTCCTTCTCAGTTTTCTGGAAGAGTTCAAGAAGTGCTGTTATAGTCCTGCAAGATGTAGGAAGAATTAATAAGCATAGCCATCTGGTTCAAGGATTTTTTTTTCATGAAGATCTGCCTTAGTCTCAAAAAGGAATCAAATTTAAGCCTATACTCCAACATAAGTGAATTAAAGTCAGTACTCTAAATGAAACAGGACATAAATAAGGAGGGGCTATATGAAGTTCTTTGGTAGAACTCTTGCCAGAATACAAGAACCTGAACTCAATTCACAGCCCAAATGTATTTCTGAAACTAGCCACTGGTAATGATGTCTGGTGACCAAGTGGGGTTAATCAAAAGGCCTTGGCAAAGATTTCATCAGAGACAATTACCAATCCTCTGGGTACTTGCTAAACCAAAACATCACCATACCTTTCAGACTAAAAATCTACTTAAGTATTTCTTTAGCATCAAGGAAGGAAGAATTAAAACAAAATGTCATTGTGTTAATGACTGGAGCACAGTGTGAATCAATAAGATGAAGATTTGTTTAAGAGGAACTATTCTTGGTATGGACAGGTTTCTAGGGAGATGGAGGTAAAGAGGATCTGGGTTAGAGGCATGATATAAATTCTCTCTCCATGTTGCTCATGGACTCTTTGGAAGCAGAAACCATGCTCAAAAGTATAAGGAAAAGAGTCTAAACCATTTGGTCTTATTCTCTTATACGTGTCAAAGTTGAATATGCTAAGGTTTTCTGATTTGAGTAATTAGGCTTTATTCACAGCATTGTTATCTGGAAAGAATATAATCTACTAATCTGTGTGTGTGTGTGTGTGTGTGTGTGTGTGCAAGTTTGTGTATATTCACACCACCAATCACACAAAATCAAGACAAAAGGAAGTAAACACTAGTAATACCAAAGTTCCTAACTTAAATAGTTCATTTTTTGATGTAAATGCTGGAAATAAGACCAAAAGGTAACTAAATAAAAATGTCTAAATTATATAATTATATAGAAAAATGACAATTTCAATGTTAGCTTAGAGAGTGTACTGAACACTGTACTGGCTGTGCTTAGAGGGAAAGAAACAATGACTGCAATCAATCAACAAACAGAGGAATCCACAACTAACTACAACCTGGTAAGTGAAACCTAAATCTTTTCACCAAAATATAAGACTAACTTAATTTAGCCAATTTATTCTCACTGAAGTAGACTTTGCAGTTATATACTTGACTTGAAGTTTTATATTTTGCTATGAAATTAATTTAGACACAATAGCATGGAAATACTATTGGTAATTTTACTTAATTAGGTGATGATGAGAATGATTGGAATCATTTCTAAAATGCAATGTTTAATGTCTATATCTCACTAAATGCATTGATTCTAGATAGTTGTTTGTAATGACTTGAAGATTTTCCCTCTTCATGATTTATGCACTGTCATTATGAAGTTAGAATTTGTGAACTAAATTTATTGAGAATGATAAACTATATTGTCCCAGTCTATAGACATCATGCACAGAGTAGAGACACTCTGGATTAAGTCAAATAGAAAACCAAATGGGCTTCTTCTCATTTCTTCTGCTCCTTACTCTAAAGGGCCTGAAAAATTATGCTGATGAGCACTCTTTCCAGAATTTTAAGTTTTGAGGCTGGGATAGGCTGAGGAAATTTTTGGTTTGATTTTGGGTAGGTCTTAATGAAAAAAGATAAAGAGGTGCAAAATATCTCAGCTCATTTCTAACAAAGTCCAACCACAAAAAAAATTATTCATGAAATACTGTGGTGTTTAGGAGATATTTTGCGGTACTTACATGTAAACATCTAGATATGGAGACAAGAGGCACTGAAACAATGAAAATAATTGCCATGGAGAACCAGGCACAAAATCTGGTTTCTGGAATTCACTATGCTCAGTGAGCTAAAGGAATACAGTGCTTTGGCATCCAGGAAGAATATAGCTTCACCCAGAGCCACATCTCTAATTCTATGGAGCAGATGCATTTATATGAAAGAAAAGAACTGGAAATTAAAGAGTATGAGAGCTTTAAGTGCAGCAACACTTGTCCTTTTGGTGTGTAATACACAGTTGTTATTTATTAAATACTGCATTTTTATAAAAAACTATGCAAATAGACAAACAAAGCTACAAAATAATTGATATTAATGATATCTGCCATCCAAAAACACAATGAAATAAGTTAAGAAACTGGTTAGAAGAAAATTTGGAAGTCACCTTTGTCATTTTGTCATTAATTATAATGACAGTTTCTTGTAGTATTTATATAAGGTCCTGTCACTATCCAACAAAAGTTCATTAGGAATAATAGAACCTGCTTCTGTTCTTTATTACTGCATAGGATGTAATACTATTGGCAGAGGTGAGAAGAAGTGCAGTTACATCAACCTCAGGTGCCAGAAGTAATGAGATGATGGAGTATTTCAGTGTTTCCTTTTAAATATCATCACTGGGACACCCTATTGTTTCTTTTCAGATGACCATATGCTCACAGCCTGAACTAAACTGATGGAAAGGATGAGCAATGTCACAGAATTCATTCTCCTGGGCTTGACTCAAGACCCAGATCTGAAGAAACTCTTATTTATTGTATGCTTAATAATCTATTTGATCACACTGGCAGGTAACACACTCATCTCAGTCACCATCTTTATCAGCCCGGCCCTGGCTACTCCTATGTACTTTTTTCTGTCCTACTTGAGCATCATAGATGGTTTCTACTCTTCTTCCATAGCACCCAAAATGATCTATGACTTGATCTCTGAGAAGAGCAGCATATCCTTCAATGGCTGCATGACCCAGCTTTTTGCTGAGCATTTTTTCGCAGGAGCTGAAATCATCTTGCTGATTGCCATGGCCTATGACCGTTATGTAGCCATCTGCAAGCCCCTGCACTATATGACCATCATGAGCCATTCTGTGTGTGTTTCTTTGGTGGTAGCAGCTGGAATTGTGGGATTTGTTCATGGAATGATACAGACTACATTTACAGCCCAGTTACCCTTCTGTGGCCCCAATACCATTAATCACTTTATATGTGATTTAATACCAATTCTGGAGTTGGCCTGCACTGACACTCACATTCTAGGGCCCCTAATTGCTGCCAACAGTGGGTCAATGTGTTTACTCATTTTCTGTATACTTATTGCTTCCTATGTGGTCATCCTTCACTCCCTGAGGAAACACAGTTCAGAAGGTCGTCACAAAGCCCTGTCTACCTGTGCTTCTCATGTCTCTGTTGTTTTCTTATTCTTTGTACCTTGCTCATATTTGTATGTAAGACCAATGACCTCCTTCCCCATTGACAAAATTGTGAGTGTGTTTTACACCCTAGTGACACCTATGTTGAACCCTTTAATCTATACCCTCAGAAATGAAGATGTCAAGAAAGTTATTAAGAAACTGCTGGGTCAAATAAGGACACATTATGTTTAAAGAAGTCTAGTGATTTTCTATATTTATATAATAATATATAAAAATATTTCAAATGGATTTCTATTCCCTAAGTGACTTTAATTGATAATGTCTATTATACACTGCATAAGAATTTACAAATGGATGATTTCTGTACTAAAGAAATAGGAACAGTGCAATAATACATGTAGATAATGTATATGAAAACCCCAGAACGACATCAAAAATTTATCATCTCTTTGTGTTTAGAATCTTTAAATTCTGTTCCACTTTGTATAATATAAAATAAATTATTGCATATTATTGTCATCCTAGTCTGCTTATAACGTACCTCTTCTATCAAACCATATTTAGGAATATGTTACCCCAGCTCCTGTTCCTTCTCTTTTTTACCCTTTCAGTTTGTAGTGACCTTTACTCTGTTCTCAACTTCAGTGAGGTCAAATAAATGACAAAAAATGCTGGTGAAAAATCAGGGTTTAAAAATGTCTAAAAATTGAACAATATGACCCAACTATAACACTTCTTTTACAGAGTGTTAACACAGCATTTACAGAGATATCTGTACATTAGTGTTAGTTGCTGCTCTATTAACACTATCTAAGAAACAGGATTAACCAAGATGATTATTCATTGATGAATGGATAATAATAATGTGGCAATACATAGAATGGAATTTTATTCCACACTAAAGAAACATGAAAATAAGCAATATTTATATAAATAGTTGATTCTAAAAATATGCTGAATGAGGTAAACCAGGTCCAGAGTGCACAAATAATGCATGTTCTCTTACACGTGAGATCCTAGCCTGAATGTTTTCTTTTATTTTCCATTCAAAAACATAATTAAATAAATAAAATTTTTACATTTCTTCCCCTTCTCCCAGTCCCCTCCTGCTACCCTTACCCCTCCTCCCTCCCCCTTCTTCCTTAAAGGAGGGCATGGTGCCCTGCCCTGTTGGAAGTCCAAGGCCCACCCCCCTCCATCCCGGCCTAGGAAGGTGTGCATCCAAAAAACTCCGTTCCCAAAAAGATAATACATGCAGAAGAGATAGGTCCTGGTGTCATTGTTGATGGCTTCTCGGTCCGCCCCCATTGGCCGCCACATTCAGAGAGTCTGGTTTGATTACATGCTCATTCAGTCCCAGTCCAGCTGGATTTGGTGAGCTCCAATTAGTTCAGGCACACTGTCTCAGTAGATGGACCAGCCCCTCACGGTCCTAACTTCCTTACTCATCTTCTCCCACCTTCTGATCTTCAACTGGACCTTGGGAGCTCAGTCCATTGCTCTGATGTGAATGTGGGTCTCTGTCTCTATCTCCATCTGTCGGATAAAATTTCTATAATGGTGATCAAGATATTCATCAATGTGACTATGAGACAAGGCTAGTTCTGGCACTCTCCTCTGC
>PVIU01032123.1:0-13932 GCA_004026605.1 Ondatra zibethicus
CCCAAGGCCTCAGCCCGGGTGGGCCGAGCTCAGGTGCAGCCGGGACAGGGTCCAGATGAATCCCCTGTTAAAGATATTCTAGACCAATTTAAAAAGACAATTTCACCCCTGGTCATCCTCCACTCCTTATTAGGAGAGATCACAAAGCATTATATGCTTGAATATGAGTTAACTCTCTTGACAGGAAATTGACTCAAAGGAGTGCCTAGGAATGCTTTCTCCCATAACCCTTCTTTCACAGAGATTGACAGTAAGAGATGTGTAATATCTCCCCCCTTCAGGTAATCTAAGACAGAAAGTATATGACAGAATGTATGTATCGATAATGGGTAAGTCTGGAAAATGGGAAAACAACTTCCTAGATAGGCACAGTCATCTGTCCTGTAGCAGAATCACAGACTTCATTAAATAAAATAAAAAAGAAGGACTATCTGGGGTCCCACAGCTGTGAGCCTGCTCCACCTTGACTGGAGGTCAGACAGTTGAGTTTATTTTTATTCTCAAAGATGTTGGCAATAGGTGTGGCTACAAATGAGAGATTCTGACCTAGGGTGTGATTAATTAGTAGTTTGAGTATAGAGTTGAATCTGCTCCACCTGGACCAAAGTTGGGAGAATTCAAGTCTATTCCTTAAATCATGTTAATGTACTGTGTGCTCCCCCTCCCCTTTTGGAGTGAAGTATATAAGCATGTGGAAACTAAGTGAGGCAGATTCAGTATTCACTGAATGTCCCTCCCAATGCTGTTCTGTGTTTCTGTCTCTTATTTCTCTTGTAGCTCTGTTTTTTGCTTAATAATTCTAATCCTCACGTTCCTACCCTAGAATGTACAAGTTTTGTTGAAGCTGGTCTTCAAAAGGATATAGCTAAACAGAGAATTCTCAAAAGGTGAAACACATGTGGATGAGAAATCCTTAAAGAAATGTTCAACATCCTTAGCCATCATGGACATGCAAATTAAAATTACTTTGAAATTTCATATTATTCCAGTCAGAATGACCAAGATCAATTAAAAAAATACAGGCCAGTGAGGATTAGGGAAGGGAAACTATTCTTCACTGTTGATGGGATCCTGGCTTCTAAAGCCAATACAGAAATCACTATGAAGCTCACTCAGGAAGCAAAGAATAGATCTACCTTAAGATCCAGCTATCCCAAGCATGAACATATACCAAAAAGACTCTGAAACTTACTACAGAGATACTTGTTAATCCATGTTCTTTGCTGCTCTATTCAAAATAACCAGAAATTGTAAAAACCCTACAAGTCCATTAACTGATCATTGGACAATGAAAATGCAGTACATTTACATGGTGAAATATTATTCAACTGTTAAAAAATGAAATTTGTAAGTAAATAGATGGAGATAGAAACAATCCTTTTGACTGGGGTAACCCAGATCCAGAAGGAAAAATATTTCACATTTTCTACTATGTGGATATTATCTCTTAAGCTTTAACTATGTGTGCTCAATCTGTATAAGTACAGAGGTTAGGTACCTAGTGAGGGACAGGAGAAAAGGTGGGGTGTCCTGGGGAATGGAATTATAATGTCGAGTTGAAAGGAAAATAAAAGGATAAAATAAGAGGGGAGGTGGAAATGAAAGGTAAAGGAGGGACTATAGAGAGGGACAACTAACACAAAGACGTTTGAAAAGCCAAATAGAATCCTACTAATATAGAAGCTTCCTAAAGTATACACATATGTAAAAGGAATTTAAATAGAGTCACCATATAAGGGAGAAAACAATGCCCCAACTAGACACATTATGCCACCAAATAAAACCTCTGGGCCAGGAATGGAGCCATCTTGTTGAGTCATTGACCAAAAGTATCCCATGAACCCTCTTCCAAATGTCACAGGATATTGCCAAGGCTGTTGCTTGCTCTCCCCAACTTGGTGTTAAGGCTTTATTGCTAAGGGCAACATGTATGTCACTTAACAAAAGAAGTCAAGCTTGTTCCCAACTAGAAGCTTCACCCCTCTTGACTAGAGTTCATAGTGCTGGAAGGCAGTTTGGCAGACCACCAGAAGAGAAAGGTAATCAGCAATATCATGCAGCAATAAACCCCACTCTCTACACAGTGACCTGCCAGCCATATATACAACTTCAATAGTGACTCAAATGTTATGGGAATAAGCAACCACTTTTCCTTTGAGTTTAAGCAGTACTTCATAAGATTAAACTCATACCTAACACTGCTAAAGCGGCCTTTTACCAATCCAGGCTCCATACTAAACCCATATTTATGCAGACTATCTTGGGTCATGTCATATATGATTGTAGCTCTTCCTCTTTGGAGGTCACCATCAGGATACCATCCATACAGTGAATAATATAAGCCTGAGGAAAGGCCTGCCTCACAGCTCTAAAACCTTTCCTACATAGTATTGATGATTCATCAGGGAATTTTTCATACTTTGAGGTAATCCAGTCTATTGATATCAGAGCTGAAGTTCATTATGGTTGAGTGAGGGAACAGAAAAAGTGAAATGCATCTTATCATCAGGATGAATATGTATGGTATAAAAGCAATCTTTTAAACCCACAACTATTAAAGGCCAATCTTTAGGAATAAGGGTGAATGTAGATAAACCAGACTGTAAAGCTCCCTTTGGTCACATGGTGGCAATAATATTGCACAAACCAATCAGCAATTTCTTCTTGCCAGATTTCTTTTTAATTACAAGAACAGAATTCCAGGGAGAAAAGGAGTGTTCTATGTGCCATTCTCCAATTGTTCTCTCATTCTGGTGAGGCACCTGTAACTTATCTCTAGAAAGGGGCCATTAAGGTGTCCAGACAAGCTCACTGAATTGCCATGTAATTTTTACAGGTGGTGCTTTCTCAGTGTTGCTTAATCTCATTAGAGCTCATAGTTTCTAACCTGTCAGGGTTGAATTTAATCCATGACAGACCTCTGCAGGCTATTTGATCACACTGTGAACCCCAAGCTTATATTACTTGGTAGAAAAACCTAGTTCTAGCTGTGGTGTGGCTCATCCCTAACACACACCTTTTATCCAAGAGCTTTCTGCTTGAATGTTGTCAGCAGGATTAAATGAAATCAACCATAGGCCAAGAGGACGAGTTAGCAACCAGTTGACAGGGAAAAAAAACCACAAAGAATTATAGGAATTCAGTAAGACTGAGAGCGAGAGATGCAGAGGAAGTAGGAAGTAAGGACATTTGGTTGGAGATTTTTTTTTCTTTGAGATGACATAGGAGAAAGCTCTTTTTATGATGGGATGCTGAGGAAGCAGTTTGGTGCTTTCTCTGCCTCTTTGAGCTAGCAGGTTTTCACCTCAGCATCTGACTCCCAAGGTTTTTTTTGTTTTTTGTTTTTGTTTTTTGATAAAATAGCAGAATAGAGACTTTGTTAAAAACAATAACAGACCATTCCAGGTGTAACTTTTCCATAGTTATAATAGATACATCAGCTCCAGAATCAATCAACCTTGTAAAAGCTTTTTTTCCCTATTTTTACACCCAATGTGATTTATAATTTTCCTTTAATAAGGTACTTAAAGATATAATTTTATCTATACTACCAAATCTTCTCCCACAAAGTACCTTTTTATGCAAAAGGACTAAATCACCATGATTTTCCCCTCCTGTTTTAGTTGCCAATCAATACTGGTATCATGACTACAATTTCTCCTATATAATCTTTATCAATAAATCCTGTATGAACTGTGATTCCTTTCATAGATAAACTATTGTGAGCCAATAGATGTTCAACTGTTCCAGACAGTATAGGTCCCCAATATCCTGTGTATAATGTAAAAGGACATTGAAGAGGGGAAATGCCGTGTCTTTAGGGCAATGAATATCAATAGCAGCATTTCCTTGACTAGCAGCCTGTAATAAAAGAATAGATTTGATTACAATCAGAAGTTGGTACAAATGTTTTTGTTTTTGGATTTAATCCTCTAATTTTGTGAGGGTTGTAGGAGGGCCTTTATTCCATTTCGCAGTTATTCACTGATATTGCTATTGTTGCCAGGTAATGAACTGCTGTCTTTAGCATGTTTAGCTGGACATTCTATAGACCAGTGCTTTCCTCCTTAGCATTTAGGGCATAAACTAGCTCCTTGACTTTGAGCATTCATTTGATACAAAGGCAATTTGCATTGTTTCTTTAAGTACTATGTCAGCCATAATTGAAACATTTTGCTGAAATCTGTTTGTGAACAGCCTATGTTTCTAAAGAAGCTAAGTTTTTGTTTGTATGTCTCCACATTTCTGCATAAGTACATTTTCTCTTTCTTTAAAACAAATTTTAAGGTTTCATCATCCGGCTTATAGTCATGAAAGGAATTAGCCATTTCATTATTAATAATACCTTTATCTTCCCTAAGTATTTGTATAACAATCCAGATTAATGCCCATGTGACCTAGAAATGAATGAGAATCTTCCACCTTGTTTATATGTCTTTTCAGTGTGTTTTTGGGACTCTGTCCCATACTTCCTCATATAAATTTCCTTCTTCTAAAAATCGGGCTTGTACCCACAAACAACTTGGAGGCAACTTAGTAGGTGTGCTTTTGGTAGTAGTACTCCTCCTTTCTAGAAAAATGAAGCACAAGTGAACATAAGATGATTCCTTCCCTGGCTTCTGCCCCATTATTCTCACTCATCTCCTTCCACCCCCACTCTCTGATTTTATAGCCAACTTCAGGTCTCTTTTCAGGCACCACTTGTCACCCTCCATAGGTACTGGGACCTGGGAGAATGAGGTGAATTGAAGTCTCATGCAACAGCCAACTTTACTCAGAGCAGCAGACAAGTTATACTCTGAGGGTAAGAACATTCACATGAGGTCACGCTGTATACAATGGCAAGGACAAGTTAAGTATGACAAAAATCATGATTTTCACAGAAGCACACAAAAGGACTTTTTAAACATTTAAGTGAATATTGATAACAAGCAATGAGAGGCAATCTGAAATAATCCCCCTCCTTTCTTCTCTTCATGGACAGAACATGGAAACACATTCCAAGAAAATTTCTGTGATTTGGAGAAACCCAAAGAGAAGATGTTTGATCTGTTTTCTTGGAGCATTTCCACAAACACTGAAAATTCACAAACTGCTCCATTCTTGGGTCACGTTCTTAAACAGAGGGATGGGTTGGTTTGGTTTATGCTTCCACATCACTGTTCATCATCAAGGTATCAGGACAGGAACTCACCTAGTGCAGGAACCTGGGGGCACGAGCTGATGCAGAGGTCATGGAGGGGTGCTGCTTACTGGCTTGTTCACCATGGTGGCTCAGTCTACAGTTGTATAGAACTCAGGACATTTTCCCAAGATGGCACTACCCTAAAGGGCTGGGAACTCCCCCATCAATCAGTGATTAAGAAAATACCCTACATTTGGATATTATGATGGTGTTTTATCAATCTTTCCTCCTTTCAGGTAACTCTAGCTTGTCTCAAGTTGACAGAACTAGTCAGTCCATGGCCATGGCCACCATGAAGCAGTGACTGTACGGCCCACAGAATACCTTTGGCACAGTAGAGTGGTAGCCTGCCCTATGGAACTGGGAATGAGACAGAATCTCGTGGGGACGTGGAGGCCATTTTCACAGCTTTGCCTAAGATTCCAGTCTCTACTTCTTCATGCCATAGATGCATAATGACTTGGGGGAGTGCACAGGAGGTAGAATCTTGATTGAGGCTTGGGATCTTTACTCATACATCATTGGGGGGGGGTGTTGCCTCCTATGTTGAGCCAGAATTTCTGGTCATGCAGGTGCATTTGATTCTTCCATGCCCTATAAACTACAAACAAGCACAAACACCTCACAAATTTGAGGTAGTTTCTGAGGGCTGTAGGCCGCACACCACACTCTGAAGGCTCTATTCTCTGTTCTATTAGGTTCCACTTATTAGTAAAATCACGTGGTATTTGTTTATATGCAGATGACCTATTTCACTTAGCACAATGTCCCCCAGGGCCATGCTAGTTGCAAACAATGTGTCCAGCATAAGGAAATGATGAAGTTATTTATACTAATCCATCTGTCTAATCTTACGTGCTTTATTTGAAGGGCTTAATTGAATCTGATTTCCCGGTTGCCTTCACTATCTACTACTTATTTACAATTTTCATCTTATGTCAAAATTATAATTATTGTTTTGATCAAGCTTTTGTTTTATTTTCTTTCATTCTACTGTTATTTTAGGGAAAAATACACAATACCAACTCTATGAGCCACTCAAATTCCAGACCATCCTAGTTCATGCTGTGTTAACTGTTATGTATCTCCTAAATTCTTTTTTTTTAATTTCAAATTAAAGATTTTTTGTGTGTGTTCTTGTGTGTATATCTCAACATGAATATGGATGTTATAGGGCAGCACATGGGAGTCAGTTTTCTTCATCAGAGATGGGTCAGCTTCTCTAACTTTCTGCAGGTGCTTTTACCCACTGAGGCATCTCTCAAGGTTCCTCTCTATTCTTTGTTTTTTGTTTTGGGCTTTTTTTTTTTTTTGGTTTTTCAAGATAAGATTTCTCTGTAGCTTTGGAGCCTGTTCTGGAACTAACTCTTGTAGACCAGGCTGGTCTCAAACACACAGAGTACCACCTGCTTCTGCCTCCTAATGCTGGGATTAAAGGCGTGCACAACCACCAACCAACCACCTCTCTCGATTTTTAACGTTGAACAATGTTTTCATCATTCTGATTTAACAGATCTTTCTTCACTCCTTCTCTCTGTTCTTATATCTCTTTCTTTTGAGTCAAATTACACAGACTAACTGAGAAATTGTTCATTAGTTGCATGCAAATGGAGGGAAGTAGAAAACACTATCCTAAGTTATATAACCCAGACCCAAAAATAAGGATATGGTGTGTACTCACTCATTAGTGGATTCTAGCGATAAACAAAGGACATTTAGCGTATAGTTCGCAATCCCAGAAAAGCTAAGCAATAAGGTTAACACAAATAGAAACATATATAGATCCTCCTGGAAACTGGAAGCAGACAAGATGGCCAGGCAAAAGTTGGGAGCATGGGGGTGGAGGTGGGGTGGGAGGAAGAGGAGAGGAAGAGAGAGTGGGAGAGGGGGATGGTCGGCGAGAGCTTGGGGGAGTGAGATGGTTCAGAAGGAGAAAGGAAGGATGGGGGAAGGGAAGAGGATGTCTTGGTTGGGGGAGCCATTTTGGGGTTGACAAGAGGCTTGGCTCTGGAGGGGTTCGCAGGTAGCCACGGGGATGTCCTCAGCTGGGACACTGGGCAGTGGAGGTGAGGGTGCCTGAACTGGCCTTGTCCAGTAGGCAGACTGATGACTATCTTGAATATCACCATAGAACCTTTGTCCAGCTACAGATGGAGATAGAGACAGAGACCCACATTGGAGCACTGAATTGATCTCCCAAGGTCCAGTTAAGGAGCAGAAGGAGGGAGTATATGAATTAGGAAGTCAGGACCGCAAGGGGTTTGTTTACCCCCTAAGACACTGTGCCTGATCTAATGGAGCTCACCAAAGCCAGCTGGACTGGGACTGAATGAGCATGAGATCAAACTGGACCCTGAATGTGGCTGACAATTGGGGCTGACTGAGAAGCCAATGAAAATGGCACTGGGATTTGTTTCTACTGCATGTACTGGTCTATTTGAATGCATACCTTCCTGAGCCTGGATGGAGGGGGGAGGGCCTTGAACTTCCCACAGGGCAAGGTACCCTGCCCTCTCTTAGGTCGGAGGGCAAGGGAGAGAGGGTGTATGGGGCAGATGTAGGGAAATAGGAGGAGGGGAGGAAGTGGAAGTTTTGAATGGTATTATTTATAAAGCAATAAAAAAAATCTGAAAAAAAGGAATGGTTCATTAGTCTGGTCCTCTATGTAACAGAAGAGGGTGAGACTCAGAGAAGAAGTAGATGCTCCCTACAAACAAGTCACATTACATAAGAAATGTGAGAAGGAGCTGCAGGGATTGTTAGGTGACCTGCTCCTCTTGTAGGGGACCCTGGTTCCTCAGCCAGCACTCACATCTAGGAGTGACTGCCTGTAGCTCTAGCTCCCTGTGGTCAGTGCCCTATTCTGGTCTGTATAGGACCTGTACAAATATGACACACACTCACAGAGACACATACATAAAATACATTTTAATATTAGAAAAACTAGCTATTTAATAATCTGTAGCACAATGCAATACACATCACTTACTTAAATATACAATGCAACCAAGGAAAATATAAATACTTATACATCATTGTAAATTTGAACCATAAGGAACCGAAAATGTTCAAGGGGTCAGATATGACAGAACATTTTTTTTAAAGGCATAAACCCACCTCTAGAAATTCTATACTTTCATGATCAATGATTATCTCAATAAGTATTTTTCAGAATGGGTCTATCATATTCTTAGAACCATGTCAATATCTTATTGTGTGGATCTAAGTTAAGAAATCAAGTAGTGAATCCTTCACTTAAATGGATGTAGAATCAGATCCTTTTGCAGCTCTTTGATGACAAACAGCTGGATAGTGTTGTGGAGCAACAAAGGGCAGCTGCAAACAAGCCTCAGTCTGTTTCAATCACACTGCATATTAATCTTGCAAAATGGCAAATCCAAATTTTTTAATCAACATAGAAACTATAAATGGAAATAAAATGAACTTTACTGTGTATTCCTTATACACATATTCATTATTCCATATGGACAATGCTAATTCCTGCAGAGAACCTCTATGAATATAACACCACAGAAACTTTCAGTGCGTTTAAGTTCTGTGACTGGTGCATTGGGACTCCAGGAAGTGGATGTAGTTCATAGCATTTTTCACAGTTCTCTAAAATATTATCTACAGATGGAAAAATACAGACACTTTGAAGAACCCCAAAGAGCACCACAGCTGCATCATAGCTAAACTAACATTTAGGTACAAGATATGGATTTCTTTGGATAACATAACTAAATCAAAATGAAATTAATAAAATTGACAAAATTCATCTGTGTGCTTCCAGTCATGGTGACAATAAAACCAGTTTTACTAAATATAATTAAGAGCATTTTCTCTGTGCTGGAGACATGACTCCATGGTTGAGTAACTAGTTTGTCTTCAAGAGGACTTAGGTTTAATTCCTAGCAACCACACCTTGGTTGAGAGCAACTCTTCTACTCTTTACAGGAACCAGTCATGGCTGTGCTACATGGACATAAATGCAGGTAAATTATCCGTACACACTACAAATATAGGAATTTAATAAATACCTTCAAAAGAGAGGAGAATTGGAGAATAAGGTTTCTTTTATCACTATAATTTACTAATCTCTGTCTCTCTCTGTCTCTCTCTCTCTCTCTCTCTCTCTCAGGTCAAGGTTGTGAGTCACCAGGAAGATTCTTTGAGAATAAATCCATGGTAAACCTACTTTATGAGAATTTTGTCTTACCTACAATATTGAAGAAGTGAAAGTTCTTCCACAATCATTGAACAAAAACGTGAAAGAGATAGTTTCTCAATTTCTCCCAACACTCATGCAGGAGTCCATCCCTGTGAATCAACACAAAGGAGCTAAAGGTTGCATAGCCAAGAGCCAGAAACTTTTGAACATTTACCATCAAGGATTTTTCTGCTAAAGAGAGACTTAAAAATAGAGAAAAAGCACAATCAGCCCAATAGAAGAACACAAAACAGAGCATCAGAAGGAGGACACTCTGAGCAGCTCTCAGCTCAGGGGGCGTTCTGTAGAGAAGCTTGGAGTTCTGAAGATAGAGGCCTTGCTGGTGGTGCTTGTGGAGAAGAAGTACCATGTAGCCACTGGCTCCTCCCATGGCTCCCTGAAACGCAGCATCTCTCAGGACCATGAGAGGGAGAGCAATCCATTTTGTTTTCTGACTTTCTTGCATAAAATTACAGATGCCGTCTTCACTCTTAAACTGTGATATATTCAGGCTTGTACTTGTGACGGAATGAATTAGGTTCACACCTATTAAAGCATTGAGTATCCAAAAGAATGAAAAGAATGGAAGGATGTGCCATGCAGACTTTGGTCTGAGCCTCCTCCACCCAGATGCTCTGGGACTGATGATGATGGCCTGGACCACAGTGAGGAGACTGCTGGTGCAGATGGAGACCCCACGGGCCACTCTCTGCAGGTAAATGAGGATCTTACATCCTATGTTACCTGGGAAGTTTCTCAAACCAAAATCTGCCATTGTCTTTGGCAATCCTTTTGCAAGAAGGATCATAATATTTGTAAAAGCCAAGTGGGTGAGAATAAGGTGTATGGGTTTCTTCTCAGGGCCTCCCCACCAACTGATCATATTATTCAGAGAAACAGAAATGTTTCCCAGAGTGCCAAACACAGTCATGAAGAGGAAAATCACTTCCATAATAAAATTCAAAACCATTTCTTCCTTTCCACATAGAAGAATTTGTGCCCAGGATGCAAACACTTTTCAAGGAAGCATCAGTAATGTTACAAGTGGATCTGAAAAACACATTTTACACAATAGCATTTTCTAGTGTGCAAGAGGCAGCAATGGACAGATGTAATGTTGAAGATTAAATCCTTAAAATACATCCTTTTTCCACACTATGGACTCAGGGATATTGTGTGTGCTCTGACAGGTGAGTTTGATAACTGCTATTCACAATCTCAAGTTTTAAAGATTTTTGGTTTTGAACACTATCATAGCAAAGTTGACTTGTTGAAGTTGTGTGTGTGTGTGTGTGTGTGTGTGTGTTTGTCTGTGTGCATAGATTATCATTATTAGCTCTCAGCATAACTGAATTGAACTCCAAGATTCTGCAACCAAAATTTCTTACTCTGTTTCTCATTCTATTTCATATTTCTCCACCCAATTCCTAAAGCCTGAGGCTCATGCTGACCCTATCTGCCTTTTCCACATCACACTCACAGACACTGGGCAACCCTGCTAGGTCAGCACCTGTAATATCTCTCAGATATGCTAACTTTACCCTCCACACTGCCCTCTCCTTTGTCTGATATTCCTTTCTTATCTGCATCTTGATTAACATCACAATATCTAGGTTTGCCTTTGGTGTTGAAGCTTTATAACTTCTATTTCTAATTTCACTCCGTATAAATGTTTACTGGTCATTTTTAAGGTAGTTCTCAATGTCAAATCAAATTGTGAAACCTTTCCAGGTAGAGCGTGACAGTTAAATCTGAGTCATAAAAAGATTTGCTGAAAAATTCAAGGATCCACCTGGTAGCAGCTAGGGAGTGTGTCTAGCAGAACCCTGTAGTGCTTTTTAGGAGAAGGGGTACGAGAGAGCCCTGACCCCAGTGGATGAATTCAGGATATTTGTGACTCCTGTGAGTGACCTCAGGGCATCTCAGGGAGCATGGACCAGCTCTCCACCAGGGGAGAAGATGAGGGGGATGGATGAAAGGGATTAATGAGGTGTTAGGTGCTGCTGTGAGATGAGAGCAGTTAATGACTTCTGACTCCTCAATATTATAGTACAGTTGGTTTAGTGCAGTTGGTTTAGGCACACTGGGATGAGTAGGAATTCTCCCATCAAAAAAGTCATGATGCCATTTGCCTCTGTGGGGCTTTGTGAGCTGAAGTTATGTCAGCTTGCTCTGAAGCCTGGTTCTCCCCCTGTTTCCTTTCCAACCAGTTCATCAGGCAGGCTGCTATATTCTTTATCCATCTGAGCTGTTTCCAGAACTTTAGCTCTCGGCAAGATGCTACTCTTTATTTCCAGGAGCTCCATTCTCATTTCTTAGGGATTTGTCGTAAGCATTGGCACCTTTTCTAGAAGAAGCAGAGTCTGCATGTTTCATGAGCTTGTGTGTTCTGAGTACTTAGAATGCCTCTGTTCACACTGCTCTTTTTTCTGTGAAACTCACAGGTTTGTTTTAAATGTCTATGTCTTGATGATGTCACCTGTGTCCTGTATAAACTGAGCCATGTTCCCAGGTTTGGGTTTATGTTGCCTCACGGTTCTAGAAATGTCAGTTATTGTTTTTTAATTGTTCCTCTGACAGAGGGGTAATTGTTGCCTGTATTATCGGTACATCTAGAAATCACAGTAGCACCCCAAATATCTGCACATAATGAAATATGCTCCAGACATTAATACCAAACACATCAGCATTCATTAACATATTTACAATAAAATTATGTGTCTAGTCAGAGGTTGGAATCTGTAAAAATCCCTTCAAAAATTCACCCTAAATCCTGATGGAAAAATATTAACATTTTTCTGTTTATTTAGTGTTTGATTTCCTGGGAATTCCTACTTTTCTGGTCTTCTCTTTTTCCCCCAAGTTTCAGTCACATTTCAGAACAGATTCTGATCTCCTAATAAGGGATTCCTTCTACTGGAATGCACTGTCCCAGGAGGGAGAGATGACTCATCCTCCACATTATTTTGGGCAATGCTATAGGAAATTAATTTAAAAGACAGGATGGACTTATGTTCAGCTATATGGATTATCCCTTATCTAGGAATAAACCTCAATAACTTGATGTAGGTTACATCCATGTATCCTGATTTTCTTAAAACAAGCAAACGAAAGCAAAACAGAGTATTTGTCTTTGCTGCTTAGCAGTAAAATAAAACTAAAATGAGCTATTTCAAGTTGTTCTAGTTCACAGCTTTAATTCTTTGTAGCAGGAATTCTTAAGATGGTTTAGTGGTTTATGTTTCTCCACACCTAGCAGGCATACAAAGACTGCAGCTGATATAAGTTTGTATAATATTATGTGCTATACTGCAGAGACTAGGGATGGATACAGAAGGAAAACCTTCTGTAAATTATGATTGTAAAAGAAAACACATGCTAATATTTGAAAAGTGGAAATATACTAAAAGTGTCAAGAACCAATCTTACAAACACTAGTGATACTGTAGGAGTCACCAGACTGGCAAACATAGTTGCTAAAACAAGAAAATTCATTTTTCTTTTGTCTTACTGTTTTTTGAGACAGAGTCTCTCTATGTAAACCAGTCTAGCCCGGAACAACAAGTACCTTGCCTCAGTCTCTCTAGTTCTGACATTACAGGAGTGTGTCATGATCATCTCCAGGATTTGACAGACATCTGAAAATCTTCTATATACTAGTGATTCCTAAAAAAAAGAAAAAACAAAACAAAACAAGGAAGAAACCTTAATCAAAGGTTCACCCAGAGCTCTGTCATGGTACTCCAGTCTGAGAATAGATAGCAATACCTCAGCATTTCTGTTTCATCTCTGTATCTCCAGGAACTAGTCCCCTTTGATCTTTTTGGAGCCAGGGACAGAAGGAAGGTGGAGGTCCTGAGAATATCAGAGCCTGGAACCTGCTCCCTGGATTAGTCAGAGAGAGTCTTCTGCTTTAATGAAACTCTCCATGGCACAGCAGAGGGGATTGAAGATCTTACCTCCATGTGCTCACCTGGACCTCTGTGGTGCAGACAGGATCTGGAGCAGCTCTGGGAAGGGGACACTTGTCAGGTCATATTTGTATGTCAGGATTTGTTGGTCTCTTGGCTGCCATCAGGTTTTGCAGACTTCAAGTTTCATGTTGTCACAGTGTCAGGGGAAGAAAGGCCTCTGCAGAGCCCCGGTCCCTGAAGTACAGGTTCCCTCTCTCTCCACGATTACTCCATCTATTTTGCTCAGCAGTTACTTCAAGATTAATTATGGTTTAATTATTTTGAGAAGAAAAACAGGTGAGAAATTGAACAACAAACTTAAGCTTCTGCGTACAGAGTGCCCTGCAACTTCTTACTGTTTTTCATCATCTCAAAGTGCCAAACTGTTGGAAGCAAACAAGATCATCAAGCAAAAGTTGGAAGCCAGGGGGCAGGGATAGAGGTGAGAGGTAGGGGAGCAGGGGAAGGGGAGAGGGGGAAGGAGAAGGGAGAAGGACTGGGGAGAGCTTGGGGGAGTGGGAGGGTGAAGATGGAAGAAAGGTGGACATTGGAGAAGGGAATAAGATATCTACATTAAGAGAATC
>PVIU01032124.1:0-13941 GCA_004026605.1 Ondatra zibethicus
GCTCCCAACGGAGCTTCAGCTGAATGTATTGAGAACCTGCCTTGATGTGTGCCTTTGAACCCCAAAAGAATCCTCTCTACATTCCTCGGAAAGTAAATATTTCTTGGCTCTCCAAGAATTTTTGTTAGAAGAATCCCTTCTATCTCACCTGTGGTCATGCATTCATAAAGGACTCTATAACTGATTTTGACAGCCTCCATCAAAAGATGAAGTTGAAAGAATCTTTGAGAGGTGGTATTTTCATCAGATAAGATTGATTCTCCCCTCCCGCATTCCACCTCTGGCACAACCCTACAGTGTTAGCCACAGCAGAGTTTGATTCTGATTCTCTGAGAGAGCACACAACTTGGTGGATTCAACAGACAGATCGCACTATATACATTATAGAATAGCTGTCTTAGAAAATCTGGTTAGGAAGGGCTTACAAACTGAGAGAAATCTCCAAAGGTTATAGGAACTCCTTACATCAGGTTGGTGAGGTTTATGTGAATTTCTACAATATTAGTCTAGTAAACTGCAGAGTAAACCGAGGCTAGTAGTTGACAGAGCTTTTTCAGACAGAAAAAGCTAGTAATTTGACAGAGCCAAATTACTTCAGAAGAGCAATTTGGGCTAAGATTTTTATTTTCATGTCTGTGATCCAGATGGAAATAGAAGATGTGTATTGGTGTGCTGTTATTCATAAAAGCCTGGGAGAGTATGAAAATATTATGAAGCCTGAGTTGATCTTGACTTTTAAGAAGTCAAATACAGGAAGCAAATGGAAGAACAAAAAGAGGACAAATACAAAAAAAAAACCCTAACAGAAATTTTTATAAAACACATAAGCAATTATTCAGTGCTTGAAAATACGTATTTGCAATAACTGGATGAAAACAGTAGCATAAATTTTATAAAATACACTCACACAATTTTTCAGAGTGTTTGAAGTTATGTATTTTCAATAGCTTTATGAATACAATAACATTACATATTTACATTAAAAGTCTCTGAATTTGATTGTGGTTTTAATGAGATTGATCTACACATGAAAACCTAACTTGATATTTGAGAAGTCATGCATATATAGAAAAATAGCCTAGAAATGTGAAGAGCCATCTAAATGATGAAATACCTAAATAGTGACACAAAGAAATATACACTTTATTTTTGTGTGTAAGTGTATACATCTTAGTATAATATTAATATTTTAATTTTCTTGCACATATGTCTATGTAGCATTTATATGCTTTGTATCCATGGAGGACAGAAGAGGGCATCAGATCTGCTGGAACTGGAGATACAGACAGTTGTGGGTCACTTTGTAAACCCAAGTCCTCTAGAAGAGCAACCAGTGCTCTTAACCACTGAACTATCTCTCTAGACCCTCCACCTTAGTTGTTGAGACTGTATGCATAAGTGATCCTGGACTTCACTGGTTCTTCTAAACTAGATAGACAGCCCAAGTATACATCTGTCATCTATCTATCCATCTATCTTCACCTCTACAGTACAAAGATTTTTCTATGTATTCTAAAAGCTCAAACTCAGGTCCTTATGTCCTGGCAAGTTACCAAATGAGGTATCTCTCTAACCCAAAATGTGTATATTTCAGGCTTTTATTCCAGGAAGTTGTGACCAAGACCAAGGGATTGAATCTTGACATGTAGAGAGGACTTGATGTTTTTCTTCATTTTCAGGAGAAAAAAAAAATGCATTTTTCCTTATGTTCTCCCACCACCAAGATTTGAGAAAAATTTCTAGAATTTAGTCTTGCATGATCCACTCTCACTTTTTTCTCTTTAGAAAACATATTAGATACCATATATGGGGGAGAATCAGAAATACTTTAATCAGGTACTTTACTTTGAGTGTATTTAACTTTATAGTTTATAGTCAGTCTTTCCTATATGTTTCTTACTAGATTCTGCTTTGTATTGTCTCTAACACTTTAGCTGCTCTGTGAATTTACATTTTACAAATGTTTGGATTTATGGTAGCTCTTTCTTTTGACAGATCACTTTTGGATGCAGTATGTCAACTACTGATTTTATGACAGCATATGTTTCTCAGGCTAGTTCTTTCCACAAGACAAAGCATACTCCCTGCATGAGATCAAGGTTACCAAAATGATCTGCATGTCTGAATATCACACTGCTTCTATCTTCAGATATTTGAGACAAAAAATGTATCATTAAAAACAACACTAAAATTTTTCTTTTTGTAAATTAGCTATAGAGAGGCTATAAAATTGTATTATCAATGCATAGCAAAGGAGAGGCATACTCCACTGGAAGAAGAGAAAATAGGAACTTAGAGGTGAGGATTAGACTTTTCACTCATGAAATTTCACTTGTAACTCCAGCCAGTTATGTGACTTTTTCATTGCCTATACCTGTATTTCTTTATGTAAAGGCAATATCAACCTAGACTTTCTGGTGTAATGTTCAGGATATTGTTTTCTTAATGGCAAAAGTTAAGAACATTGACTGTGGAATCATCAGACGTTTGAACTAGCATTTTTTGTTGGTCCAAATGCATGGTTAAGACAATGTCATATATAGAAAACATTTCATGGTGTTTGAAAAATGTATATGTTAACAGTAAATGCAGAGTAGCTAGCATTTAAATGGACCACACGATAGTATATCATATCTAGAATTCATTATGTATAAAATTATATAAAGAAATTCTTAAAGTCGTGCTATAAACTAGGTGGAGTAGAAGACATTATCAACATGAAAGCAAAGCTTATTATTTCCTCCAAATGTATTATCATCAAATCGGATAGATACAACATACACAGTTACATAGTTCTGTGGCATCAGAGGAGTGCGAGGAGTAAGGGCTAGTGAGTGCTAAAGAGGATATGAGAAACAGTCCTATGAACCTGTGTGAGGATTAGAAGGGACAACTATCCTACAAAAGCAAACTGGGGACATATGTGATTGCAAGTCAGGAGCTCATGTCTGTATTTGAATGGTAATTCTGAATTTGCTAAAAGACTCACATTAATTTCTTAGTATGGCTTTTAATGTCCATACTAGATACTTTGGAGATGCTTTTCATCCCAACAGAGCAAGTATCATTCTGAAATATGAGAACTATATATTTTCGAAATAGAATTAAAATCATCCTCAAGAATAGGCAGAGAATATTAACCCCTAGACCTCCAGGGGGACTGACTAGAAAACAAGGGTTTTAAACTAAATGAATGAGGAACTTCTGATGATGACTCCAATACTAGAAAAATCTCTTCTATTTCCAATTTAGTTTCCTATGAAATAAAAACGTGAATTAGTAGGATTTCTCTGTGGCCCTTTTAACAAGGTCCTTAGTCCCAGTAACCACATATGGTGAAGGATAGCAATGAATGTAGCTCAACACCAAGTCATAAACATAGGATACGAAAATTTTAAGATATATATGTTCTTCCATTTTAAGGTTGAAGATCACAAGGTCAGGTCACAGCCCTTAAGGTTACACATATCTGAATCAATTCCCAAAAGTTTTAGACCCTAATACCATTATCTTGCAACTTATAACATCATTATACATAATGGGGGGATAACAACAGTGAGGCTCCAGAAAACAGTTTCTTCTTAGAAGGCAAATGGTAAAGGAAGTGAACGGAGAATGATTCCCAGGGCTCACAACTGTGTTGTCTATTTTGGGGAGAATGGGACATTATTTTTTATTTAGTAGTTAGCTGTGCAGTATTTTCTCAGGGTATGAATTGTGAGAACTAAAGGAGTCCTTTGGTTATGTAAAGCTGAAGACTCTAGACTAGCCTGCCAACCCAAGTCAAGAACATTGAAAAATAGACGTATCTGTAGAGTTACGTATTCATTATCATTGTACTGATTATCATTTAACAAGTTCTACACTAAAGCAATATGGCTACAGAATAAAATAGTATAATGTTGGGAAAACCACTAATGTAGAAATTGTACACACAAATAAGGCCTTTCAAATTACAATAAATAAACATGCTTTCTACTACTAAATTACTTTCTTATTGTACTTGAAATGCTTAGGGCTATGGCTCTCATTAACTTTGGGCCTTCCTTGGTATGGAAATGTAATTAAATCTCTAATGTTGTATATTAATTATGGTACAGGCTTAAACAATTTAGTGAACACTTACTTATTCTTTCAGAGGTTGATTATTTTTGGCAGAAAGTGGCAGGATTACTTTGCTTCAAATTTATCAAATACTAACAATCTCTCAATTTCCTCCTGTGACTTTATCAAAAGAGTATGGATTTGAGAATCAGGGTACCAATGGTGTGACAGAATTAGATTTTATTTCATGACCGCAAAATGACTGACAGTCACATATATCTTTGATATAGGTAATTATGTATTTAACAAATACATATATATTTAATATTGTTAATTTTATGGTTAGATATGGTCTAGCTGTTTTTGAATTTTGTCCTAATATCCCCAGGAATATGTGTGTTGAGGGTTTTGTTTCCCTGGTGCTGATATTGGAAAGTAGTGTAATATTTAAAAATTAAACACTACTATAAGATATTGAAGTCATCAAAATGTGTCTTACAAACAAATCAAGGTTTCTTGTCTTCAACTGCATGGTAGTTCTTGTAGAGAGTGGTTACAAAGAGAATATGCTTGACCCCATCCTTCTGACATTATTTCTTGATTTAAATTGTCATTCTTTCTCTAATAGGCTCACATCCATCCCCCTACACTGTGCCACTGAGACTTACAAACTGAAAATAAAATAAAGTATGCGATTAAATTGTATCAGATATGTTGTTACACTGACTAAAGTTGCCTATTAACATTTCCCTTTTTAAAGTGAATGAATTTAGTCTGGTTGCTCCTAAAATTTAAGGTGAGTACTTGTTCTTAAAGTACCTGTAACATCAGTAAAGAGTATCAGCTGCTCTTACGGAGGACCACAGTTCAATTCCCAGTATGTGCATGTTGCCTCACAACCAGTTTGACTCTACTGTAGTTCAGAGAGTTCTTAATCCTTCTTCTGGCCTCTGAGGGAACTAGGCAATTGAGTGAAACACAGGTATACCTGCAGAAAAATACTCATACACATAAAATTATTTCTAATTAAAAAATTCCCTTTCTTATAAATTCAAAGTTAAATGTATTCCCAAATTTTTATAAGTTTTTCACAATTTCAGAACATGGGAATGCAGATGAGTGTAAACTCAGCATGGATTTTGGGAGAATCATAATGCCAATTACAGTTTAGGTGACTGGTATTTTAAAAGATCATACGCCACATTAAGGAGATTTCCTAATGATGCAAATCTGGAAACAGATTGCTAAAATTTATTTTCAGGATAATTTGTTAAGGGGTAGGGATATGAGGGAGAGAACAGATAAGCAGATGTCTAGAGATACAATGTTCATTCTTAAGAGCACTTGCTGTGAGTGAATGCAAGCACTATCTCAGACTCTGGAGAGACAGGATTTGGTGACAGATTGACAAAGCTCTCCAACCCTCATTACATTGTCCAACAACAGTTGGCAACGTAAAGTAATGAGATGCTCACCAAGGATAAGTGCCACTATACACTTGTAAGAAAAGTTGTGGAGTTTTTAAGTCATTGACTAGATAAAACCATTTTGTTCATTTAGTTAACTTGAAAGATGGTACTGTGAAAATGAAGTTTAGAAAATACATGTAGAAAAGCGCCTCTTACAAATTAGACAAACAGTTGATCTCCAGCTACAATTTTCAAAAAGTTCTTTCACATAGTATAGATGTATTCTTTCATACATGCACTTGCTTTTGTATGAGTATCTATATATTGTGTCAGCCAATATCACTTATGATAAGGAGATATCTGGGAAAAAAGTGCAAAAACTAAGAAGGACTAATTTCATTTCAGTACATTTAGAATTTTCAACTCCCGACCATCTTACTTGGTTGTTACTGCTTGTATGATGCAAAACCCCTTAGGGGTAGGTGGGGCATGGTTGTACAGATGTGTTCATATTAATATAGCAATAAAATATAAAATAAAAAGCCATATGCAATAAAGTGTTTACAGTGAAGTTTCAGTCACCAATCACCTGCTTAATACCTATAATTTCCAATTAGGCCTCCAAATACATTGACCCATTCAGGTATGAAATCACAGACACACACACACACACACACACACACATATGCATATTAATGCTCTATTCATGAGTTTGAAATAGGAAACAGCTTAGGTGCTCCTTAACAGAGAATACATAAGGAAATTGTGATACATTTCCACCATGTAGCATTTCTCAACAGTTGAGAAAATCAAACCATGAAATTTCCAGATAAGTAGATAGAACTAGTTTATACACACACATATATGATAATCAAGCTACAATGATAACCAAGTTCCATAGAAAAAGAGAGATTAGGTATAGACTAAGTGACTCAACGAGACAGAAAGATCTCCCTTTGAAAGGGAAGTAGAATAGATAGTTCTGGATATATACATGGTGGGAGGGACTGGAACAGGAGGATCAAATGGAGAGAGAAGAGAAAAGAGGGAAGAGGGAATGGACCTTGGAAAGACAGCTGAAAGGAAAGACCACGTTAAGGGTAGTATGGAAAGATAATACAGTAGCAGCTTCCTAAAATACATGCATATATGAAGGCTATCTAAATGAAATTACCAAAAAGGGGGAAGAAAGCTCCATTGGCCATTTCTTGTCACCTAAAATAGGGTCCAGTATCAGAATGGGGTTATATCAAATTGACATGTTGACTAAAGGGGTCCTATGGGAACCACCACACAATTCAGGCTGTTTCCAAACCTGTAGGCTGCTCTCCATAAACTGACAACAAGACCCCATTGCTGAAGACAACACCTCTTCAAGTCATTGAACATGGGGAAGGAGAACTGATACTGACATAGGGCCTTCAGTCCTACATTCTCTTATCTCTGGTACAGGAAGTTACAGTATCTATATACTACCAAAGGAGAAGTATAAACATCAAGCGAGCCATAAATGCTTTGATCAACAACAGTGTCCTGGCTGAAAGACATGCTAGTTCAAGGGTGACACAGAGCTTGTGGAAATAACCAAAGGATGTCTGATTTGGATTAGGACCCACTCCACAAGATGCAGTCCACACCCAGCACTGTTCGAGTGCCCAAGAAACTGACACTAGATAATCCAGGAATTTAGGGTAAAATTAAATACTATTATTCCAAACAAACAAACAAAAGGTAGAAATAAGCAATATAACAACATTCTAATATTCTCTATTAGCCATTAATAGAGAAACTTTTTCCTTCAGGATTTAAGAACAAAGACCCACAGCCAGACATGAATAGAATGAGAGACTTTGAAACACCAAATTCTATAAAGGATGTCTCCATTAAATTCCTCTCTTCAGGCCACCCTGTGGAAACAGAAACAGAAAAATCATAAGAGTCTGAGGGGATGGAGGACCCACAAAAGCATGTCCCTCTGTATCAACATAACAAAAACACATATGAACTCCCAGAGGCTGAGTCAACATGCACAGAGTCTACACAAGATAATATCCAAGAGCTGAAAGGAGAGGTGGACGTACAATCACCCCTCACCCAGAAGTAAACTGCAATTGGTATCCACTTGCAAATGAAAATTAAATTTCTTCCATAATAATCTCACTGTAGAAACAAACTATTTTTATTTTTAGCAATAGATAACCAACAAGATGCTGTTGAGTTTTTCTTTTCCTTGTCTCATAATGCCATGTCACAACCACCACGACAACCACCACCAAGAAATAATAGAAATTAATCACTGATCATTAATATTTTTTAATATTAATGGATTTAATTAACCAGTAAAAAGACACAGGCTAACGGAATGGATATGAAAACAGGATCCATCCTTCTGTTGCATGTAAGAAGCACACTTCAACTTCAAAGGCAGATATTATATAAGAGTAAAGGGATTTAAAAAAATTTCCAGTCAAATGGACCTAAGAAAGCTAGTGTATCCTAATATTAGCTATCCTAATATCTAACAAAATAGACTTTAAACTAAGATTTATCAGAAGAGATAGAGGACATTTAATATTCATTAAAGGAAAAATCCACCAAGATGATGTCTCAATTCTGACCATCAATGCCCCAAATATAAAGGGATCTACATTTGGAAAAGAAACATTAATAAAGCTTAAGTCACACATCAAACCCCACACAATAATACTAGGAGACTTCAGCATTATATTTTCACCAATGGACAGGTCTTTCATAGAGAAACTAATTAGAAACATAAGGAAAGTAACAGATATTTTGATTCAAATGGACCTAAAAGACATCTACAGAACTTTTCACACAAACACAAAAGATTATATCTTGTTCTCAGCACCTCATGAAACATTCTGTACAAGTGACCACATACTCAGTCTGAAAGCAAGTCTCAAAAAACACACACAAAAAAAATGTGTATCTTATCAGATCACCTTGGGTTAAAGTTGGAATTAAACAACAACCAAAAACATCAGGAAGACTACAAACTCCTGGAAACAGAACTACTCTCAACCTAATTACCTCTGGGTCAAAGAAGAAATAAACTAAAGGTGTCATAGAATTCAATGGAAATGAATGCACAACATAGTTATGAAACACAATGCAAGCGGTGCATACAGGAAAGTTCATAGCACTAAGTGCCTGCAGAAAAAAAATGGAGAAATCTCACACTAGCAACTTGACAGCACGTATAAAAGCTCTAGAACAAAAAGAAGCAAACACACCCAGAGGAGTGATGACAAGAAAGAAACACACTAAGGGCTGAAATCAGTAAAATGGAAACAAAGAGAATAATGCAAAGAATCAATGAAACAAAGAGTTGGTTCTTTGAAAAAAATCAACAAAACAGGCAAACCTTTATCCAAACTACTAAAAGACTGAGAAAAAATAGCCTTTTTAAAGAAAAAAAAGTCTTATTTTTTATTTTCTTTTTGTCTAACTACTTTCTTCTCTGTTTTTACCCTAAGGGTACTTTGTGTATATATTATAACATCCATTTTAGTGTTTTGTGTGATTCCTGCTTATGCAAATCAAGGATCTGTTTCTTTTGCCTTTTCTTAGGTCCCTTCCTTCTGTTTGTTTATTTTGACTATTTCCAAATTGTTTGTTCCTGTTTTATCTTACTTTATTTTATTATGTAGAAAAGCACATAACTAAAAAAATGCATGCTGATTGTGTACATTACATGCGTTTAATTACCAACCCTAGTGTGAAGCAGATATCAACCATGTGTAACTGTCTCACTAGCATATTAGTTGCCCTCTTCTAATTTCCTTGGGCATCTAAACACACACACACACACACACACACACACACACACACACAAATACACCCCCCCACACATACATACACATAAACACACATAATACAAATGCATGAACGAATATATCAGGTGATGTGGATGAAGAGAAAGAGAGGAGCAATTAAAAACAAAATTAAAATATGGTTAATAACAGAAAAGCAATCCCTTATAAATGTAAACATTAAAAAATGACCTCTTAGGAGGCAACAAACATGAGAAGACATCTTTTAGAGAAATAAAAGGCAGAAAGTATAATCATTTTTAATAACTTGCTAGATCAGCCACTAAAAGGAACAGATACTGGGGAAGTAAATGACAGATGTCTAGTTGAAAGTCCAGAATCCAGGTGCTTAAATGAGTGATGTCCCTCAGGAGCTCTCTTTAGCTTGCATGCCACCACCTCCTTCCTGTGCTCACATTTTCCCACTGGGTGTGTCTACTTTACCTAAAAAGGAACCTAGAGTTATGGACTACCCTAATGACCTAGTAGTTCTTCCTATCTTCAAAGACATCAAATTTTGAACACTAGGAACAAAGCTTCATTATGAGTCTTGAGAGAATGCAATTCAACTCATACATTTTAAAAAACTTTATTATTAAATTTGTGAAAAACAATGGTATGATTGCTTTTAACAGACTTGAAGAAAATGCAGAATAAAGAGATTATTTGATTGAGGCAGCCATTATGGGCCTAGCAAGAAACCTGACACTAAAGAAATTCCCAGGAATCCACAAGGACGACCCCAGCTAAGACCCTAAGCAATAGAGGAGAGGGTGGCCTTGCCCTGTAATCAGATTGAGGAATATCTTAAATGTCACCACAGAACCTTGATCCAGTAACTGATGGAAACAGATGCAGAGACCCCCAGTGGAGCATTGGGCAGAGTTCCCAAAGTCCAGTTGAAGAGTGGGGGCAGTGAATGAAGCAGTCAAGACCATAAATGGGGGCACACATTGAAAGAGCTTACCTGAACTAATGGGAGCTCCCCAACTCCAGCTGGACAGGGAAGGAACCAGCATAGGACAAAACTAGACTCTGAATATGGGTGACAGTTGTATGGCTGGGGCAGACTGCAGGGCCATTGGCAGTGGTACAAGAATTTATCCCTACTGCTTGTACTGGCTTTCAGGGAATCCATTCTCTTTGAATGGATACTTTGCTTAGTCTAGATATAATAGGAAGGGTCTTGGACCTTCCCCAAAGCAATGTGCCTTATCCTCTCTGAGGAGTAGATGGGGAATGGGGTGGGGGGAAGTGGAGGAAATAGGAGGAGGGGAGAGAGTGGGAACGGGGATTGGTGTGTAAAATGAAAAAAGAAAATCTGCTTTTTAAAAAAAGAAAAGAAAAAACAATATTAAAGAATAAAAAATAACATTAATGCTCAGATGGTTGAATGAAATCATAAGGAATGATATACTGCCACAAATAATAGTGAAGTGATGAAATGAACAGGAAAGGGATGGGGTTGGGAAGTATTATGCTAAGTAAAATAGCCAGGCGATGAATAACAAATACTTTACAGTCTCTCTCTCTCTTTCATATATGTATCTTAACATATGACTACTGTATATATATGAGTTTATGTCCTTAAAAATGATATTATATAATTGTTGGGAAGAGGACATAGGGATGCATAGTGAAGAAGGTAGTTCATGTGTGATATGAAAAAGGAATGAGGAACACCAAGGGCTGTAAGGATAAGGAGACTTGGGACATGAGCCAGGAGAGAAAGAGAGAGTATGAAAAAGACTAAGAAGCAACAACAAAAGTTATGTATTCTGTTAGGAACATGTAATAATAATGTGTTGAATTTCATTGGCCATCAGAGAATTTGAAACAAAATGGTCATAAGTTATTGTTCAATTTTTTAACATAAAAATGACTATCTTGAGATAATGTGAAGTGAAAAGGAGTCCAAGGCATTGTTGCTGAGAGTATGGGATATGTAATCAGTTTGAGACTGTCTTAAGAGTAAAGGTAATAATTTACACACACACACATTCCTATGTGCACTTGGCAGTGAGGTAAATATGTATCCAAATATGATTATATAATTTTATTTTTAACAAAAATATAGCAAAAGGAGAATTACAAAACTTGAGTTACTTTCTTAAAATATAACCACTTTCATAATAAAAAACTGTGTTATTGAGCAAGATATCAAATTTAATCTTTTAAAGAAATTAACTCAGGCAAGAATAGAAGGAAATTATACAGAATGCAAGTGCATTTGAGAGAAATACTGGAACATGACAAAGAATCACGGTTAATTTTGGTAGCTTAGGGGATTAACTAGGATATGAAGAATGTTCAGAAGAGAATGTTCTGGAAAGTGGTTATAATAGTGACAGCACACTGAAATTTCTCTTTTCCACAGAACTCAAACTTTGTGCATTTGAAAATTAAACTTCAGTGATCACCCTTAAATCACATGCATTGTCTTTTACTCTAGTTTAATCTCTCTTTTGTTTAATATGTCATTTGTGAGAGGGTAAAAAATATCAATGAGAAAGAATAAAAAGCTCTTTCATTGTGAGAAATAGAGTATGAGGTAGGTTAGTGATAGGTCACGGTTATTTAGATAATAACATGCTTGTATTTATTTTAAATGTTCAGTCAGTTATTAGTTCTTTTTTGTTGATTTTTATTGGGCTCTACATTTTTCTCCGCTCCCCTCTCTGACTCTTCCCTCACCTTCAATCCTCCCCCAAAGTTGCCATGCTCCCAATTTACTCAGGAGATCTGTTTTTTTTTTCTACTTCCCATGTAGATTAGATCTATGTATGTCTCTCTTAGGGTCCTCATTGTTGTCTAAGTTCTCTGGGATTGTGATTTGTGGGCTGGTTTTCTTTGCTTTACAATTAAAAACCACTTAAGAGTTTTTTTTTTTCCTACCAGCAATGCAGAAGTGTTCTCTTTACCCCAAAACCTCTCCAGCATTAGTTATCATAATTATGTGATAATTATCTTTCTGGGTCTGGGTTACCTCACTCAAAATGATTTTTCTAGGTCCATCCATTTTCCTGCAAAACTCAAGATGACATTTTTTTTTTCTGCCGTGTAGTACTCCATTGTGTAAATGTACTACATTTTCCTTATCCATTCCTTGGTCGAGGGGCAGATATGTTGTTTCCAGGTTCTGGCTATGACAAACAATACTGCTATGAACATAGTGAGCACATTTCCTTGTGGCATGATTGAGCATCCTTTGGATATATACCCAAAAGTGGTATTACTGGGTCTTGAGGAAGGTTGTTTCCTAATTTTCTGAGAAATCGCTACACTGACATCCAAAGGGGCTGTACCAGCTTGCATTCCCACCAACCATGCAGAAGTGTTCCTTTACCCCACAACAGCATTACAGAATCTCTAAATGATTGAACATTATATATATATATATATATATATATATATATATACTATTTATGAAAATAAAATAAAAATCATAAACAAAAATAAACTGGAAGAGTGGGAGTGTAGTTCAAGTGCTTATTGTTCAAGAATGAAGACCTGAATCTATTCCCAGTAAATGTTAAAAAAAAAAAAAAGACATGGAGGCTAACACCTGTAGTCTCCGAACTTAAGGGCAGACTAACTGAGGCAGTGATTCTCAGCCTCTGGACTGCAACTCCTTTGTGGGCGACAAACCCTTTCACAGGTGTTGTATATCAGATATCCTCCATGACAGCTATTTACATGACAGTTCACAACAGTATGAAAATTACAGTAATGTAGTAGCAACTAAATAATTTCATGGTTGGTGATCACCACAACATGCTGAATTATATTAAAGGCACACCAGTTGGGAAGGTTGAAAACTACTGTTCTAGGGGCTCACTGATCAGTTAGCTTATCTGAAATAGTGAGATCCAGGTTTATGGAGAAAACATTTTCAAAAATATGACGATGAAAAATGCAGGTGAACATCAGGCATTGAAATCTGACATTAAAACACATTCAAAGTTAAACACACCAAGTCTCTCACGTGCACACACACACACACACACACACACACACACACACACAGAGAGAGAGAGAGAGAGAGAGAGAGAGAGAGAGAGAGGAAGGGAGACTGATTATCTCTAATGGAATAATGTTATTTATTTCTGGTTTACAAATGACACAATATTCACTGAAGACAATGGCCTCACCCAACGTTTTACATTATGTTGTAGAAATGAAATTAGGTTTGAACACTTTATCACTAACTTTCTGGTTTTGCATGGTCTATTGCATTTAAATATTTTAGATAGTCGGGCTGTGGTGGCACACACCTTTAATCCCAGCACTCGGGAGGCAGAGGCAGGTGGATCTCTGTGAGTTCAAGGCCAGCCTGGTCTACAAGAGCTAGTTCCAGGACAGGATCCAAAGCTACAGAGAAACCCTGCCTCGAAAAACCAAAAAAAGAAAAAGAAAAAACCAAAATATTTTAGATAATAAACTCCACCAATTTACATGACACATGGAGTAATGTGAGGAAATAAATTAGCACCTAAGATTGGGAAATGAGAAAAATGGTCCACTAGTAATGTTATAAATTTATTAACAATAAGGAAAGGTAACAACTATAGGTAAAATTCACTTTAAAATTTGGAGAATTAATGAATTTATAGCTTAGAGAAGGAAGCTTCATAATTTTAGAGCATGAAGAGAGA
>PVIU01032125.1:0-13934 GCA_004026605.1 Ondatra zibethicus
CTTTTTCCTTTGTGGCTCTTAATATTCTTTCTTTATTCTGTATGTTTTGTGTTTTGACTATTATATGGCGAGGGGATGATTTTTTTATATCCAGCCTGTTTGGTGTTCTGTATGCTTCTTGAACCTTCATAGGAATATCCTTCTTTAGGTTCAGAAAGTTTTCTTCAATAATTTTGTTGAATATATTTTCTGGGCCTTTGGAGTGGAATTCTTCTCCTTCTTCTATCCCAATTATTCTTAGATTTGGTCTTTTCATGGTGTCCCATATTTCCTGGATGTTTTGTGTTGCGAATTTGTTGGTTTTGTTGTTTTCTTCTATCATTGAGTTTATTTTCTCTATCGTGTCTTCTGCATCTGAGATTCTTTCTTCTATCTCTTGTATTCTGTTAGTTATACTTGTCTGTGTGGTTCCCATTCGTGTATCCAGATTTTCCATTTCCCGCCATCTCTCGGTTTGTGTTTTCTTCATTGCTTCCATTTCAGTTTTCAAGTTTTGAACTGTTTCAGTTACCTGTTTGCTTGCTTTTTCTTGGTTTTCTAGGGTATCTTTGAGGAATTTATTCATTTCTTCTAACTTTTTGTTAGTTTTCTCATCCCTTTCGATAAAGGAGTTTTTCACCTCTTCTTTAAAGGACTCTATAATTTTCATAAAGCTGCGTTTAAAGTCAATTTCTTCTACTTCATCTGGGATAGGTTGCTCGGGCTTTCCTGTTCCATAATCGCTGGATTCTGGTGTTATCATGTTGCTTTTCAGGTTGTTGGATGAATTCTTTGGCGCCTGCCCATCTCTTCTGAGAGTTGCCCGCTCTGCTCCCTTCGGCTCTGCTTGGCTCCCAGGGTCAGGGTCCAGATGAATCCGCGGAAGCTGTTTGGGCGAGGTTCCCGGTCCCAAGGGCAGGTCTATTGAGGGTTGCCCGCTCTGCTCGGCTCAGCTCCGTGGGACAAAGGAGGCCCCCTAGCAGGGGACTCGCCCTTCCCCCAAGGCCTCAGCCCGGGTAGGCCGAGCTCGGGTGCAGCCGGGACCACGCAGATGAGAAGGGATGCCCGGGTGCACGCAGGGTTGGGACAAGCAGCAAAGCCAGCAGAGGGGAGCCCCAAGTGGCCAGAAGGCCCCGGGGACTGGCTGGGGTCCACTCACCAGGGTCCAGATGAATCTGCGGAAGCTGGTTGGGCGAGGTTCCCGGTCCCAAGGGCAGGCCTACTGAGGTTTGCCCCTCATTTGCTCTTAATGTCTGTGCTACTGGAGTTATATTTTAGGAAGTAGTCTCCTGTGCTCATGCATTGAAGGCTACTTCCTAGCTTCTTCTCTATCAGGTTCAGAGTGGTCAGATTTATATTGAGGTCTTTAATCCATTTGGACCTGAGATTTGCGCATGGTGATAGACATGGATCTATTTTTATACTTCTATGAGTGGATATCCAGTTATGTCAGCACCACTGTGTAAAGATGCTTTCTTTTTTCCATTGTATAATTTTAGCTTCTTTGTCAAAAATCAGGTGTTTATAGGTGTGTGGATTAATATCTGCGTCTTCAATTTGATGCAATTGGTCTACTTCTCTGTTTTTATGCTAATACCAAGGTGTTTTAATTACTGTAGCTCTGAAATACAGCTTGATGTCATGGATAGGAATGCCTTTGGAAGTTTCTTTATTGTATAGGATTGTTTTGGCTATCCTGGGATTTTTGTTTTCCACATGAAGTTGATTACTGTTCTTTCAAGGTCTGTGAAGAATTGTGTTGGGATTTTGATGGGGATTGCATTGAATCTATACATTGCTTTTGGTATTATTGCCATTTTTACTATGTTTATCCTTCCTATCCAAGAGCATGGGAGATATTTCCATTTTTCTAGTATCTTCTTCAATTTCTTTCTTCAAAGACTTAAAGTTCTTGTCAAATAAGCCTTTCACATCCTTGGTTATTGTTACCCCAAGATATTTTATGCTATTTGTGGCTATTGTGAAAAGTGATATTTCTCTGATTTTCCTCTCAGCCTTTTTATCCTTTGTATATAGGAGGGCTACTGATTTTTTGAGTTTATATTGCACTCTGTCATACTACTGGAAGTTATTTATCAGCTGTAGGAGTTCTCTGGTAGAGTTTTGGTGTCACTTATGTACACTATCATATCATCTGCAAATAGCAGGTATCAGGGTAAGTGTAGCCTCATCAAAAATGTGTGTCAAAGACCCTTCTGTTTCTATTATGTGGAAAACTTTGAGGATTATAAGAATTAACTCTTCTTAAAAGTTCTGGTAGATTTCTCAATAAAACCATCTGGCCCTGGGCTTTATATAGTTAGTACTTTTTTTTATGACAGCTTCTATTTCCTTGCAGCTTCTAGGTCTATTTAAATTGCTTACCTGGTTTGATTTAATTTTGGTATATGGTATCTTTCTAAAAATTTGTCCATTTTTTTAACATTTCCAATTTTGTGGAGTAAAGGTTTTTGTAGTAAGACCTAATGATTCTCTGAATTTCCTCAGTGTCTGTTCTTATGTACCCCTTTTCATGTCTGATCTTGTTAATTTGGATTTTCTCTCTGCTTTTTTTCTTTTTTTGTTTGGATAAGGGTTTGTCAATCTTGTTGATTTTCTCAAAGAAGCAGTTCGTTGCTTCATTGATTCTTTTGATTGTTTTCTCTATTTCCTTTTTGTTGATTTCAGCCCTCAGTTTGATTACTTCCTGTCTTCTACTCCTCCTGGAAAAGTCTGCTTCTTTTTTTCTAGAACTTTCAGGTGTGCTGTTAAGTATCTCTGAGCTTTCACCATTTTCTTTATCTGGACACTTAATGCTATAAACTTTCCTTTTACCACTGCTTTCATTGTGTCCCATAGATTTGTATATGTTGTGCCATCATTTTCATTGAATTCAATGAAATTTGAATTCAATTTTAATTCCTTTCTTTCTTTCTTTCTTCCTTGACCCAGGGGTGGTTCAGTAGTTGATGGTTCAGTTTCCATGACTTTGCAGTTTTTCTGAGAGTAGTATTGTTGTTAAATTCTAAACTTACTCCATGGTGATCTGATAAGACACAGGGAATTACTCCAATTTTTTTTGTATCTGTGCATATTTGCTTTGTTACAGCATATGTGATCAGTTTTAGAGAAGGTTCCATAAGGTGATGAGAAGAGGGTATATTCTTTTGTGTTTGGGTGGAATGTTCTGTAGATGTGTCTTAGGTCCAATTGATTCATTACATCTTATTTCTCTGTTAAGTTACTGTCTGGTTGACCTGTACATTGGCAAGAGAGGAGTGCTGAAATCTCCTACTCTTAGTGTGTGGGGTTTGATGTGTGATTTATGTTTTAGTAATATTTCTTTTACATATGTGGGTACTCTTATATTGGGGGCATATATATTCAGAATTGAGACTTCATCTTGATGAATTATTCCTGTTATGAGTATAAAGTGTCCTTTCCCATCTCTTCTGATTGATTTTAGTATGAAATCAATTTTGCTAGATATTAGGATAGCAATACCCACTTATTTCTTAGGTCCATTTGATTGGAAAACCATTTTCCAACCCTTTACTCTTAGGTATTATCTGTATTTGAGGTTGGTGTGTGTTTCTTGTCAACATCAGAAGGATGGATAATGTTTTTTGTATCCATTCTCTTAGCATGTATCTTTTTATAGGTGAATTGAGTTCATTGATATTAAGCAATATTAATGAACAGTAGTTGTTAATTCTAGTTATTTTTCAGTAGTAGTGTTTGTGTGTTTTTCTTATCAGGTTATGCTGGTGGGGGTTATCAGATGTCTGTATTTTTATGGGTGTAGTTAGCTTCCTTGGGTTGAGGTTTTCCTTCTAGTACTTTCTGCAAGGCTGGGTTTATGGATATGTATTATTTATATCTGTTTTTATCAATGAATACCTTGTTTTCTTCCTTGATGGTGAATAAAAGCTTTCCTGGGTATTGTAGTCTGGGCGTGCATCCATGGTCTTTTAGTGTCTGCAGCACATCTATCCAGGACCTTCTGGCTTTCATGGTTTCTATTGAGAAGTCAAGTGTAATTCTGATAGTTTTACCTTTATATATTACTTGACCTTTTTTCCTTTGCAGTTCTTAATGTTCTTTCTTTTTCCTCTATGTTTTGTGTTTTGATGATTATATTATGAGGAGATTTTATTTTAATCCAGTCTATTTGGTGTTCTGTAAGCTTCTTGTACCTTCATAGGGATATCCGTCTTTAGGTTGTGAAAGTTTTTTTCTATAATTTGGTTGAATATATTTTCTGTGCATTTGAGCTGGATTTCTTCTCCTTGTTCTGCCCCTATTATTCTTAGGTTTGTTCTTTTCATGGTGCCACAGATTACCTGAGTGTTTTTTGTTAAGAATTTGTTTGATTTAATAATTTCTTTGACCAATGAATCTATTTCCTCTATAGTATCTTCAGCGCCTGAGATTCTTTCCTCTATCTCTTATATTATGTTGGTTTTACTTGTCTCTGTAGTTCCTGTTCATTAACCCAGATTTTCCACATTCATAATTCCCTTGGTTTGTGTTTTCCTATTTCAGTCTTCAAGTCTTGAACTCTTTCCTTTACCTGTTTATTGCTTTTTTCTGGTCTTTCTTGGGTATCTTTGAGGGTTTTATTAGTTTCTTCCCTCTTTTTGTTTGCTTCTCTTCCATTTCTTGAAGGAAGTTTTTCACTTCCTCTTTAAAGGTCTTTACCATTTTCATAAAGTTACATTTAAAATCGTTTTCTTCTACTTCTTCTGAGTTAGGATGAACAAGACTTCTTGTTGTGTATCTGCTAGGTTCTGGTGGTACCATGTTGCTTTTTTCGGATGTTGCAGGAATTCTTGCATTGGCACCTACCCATCTCATCCTTCAAATGAGGCCAGCACTGTCTTGGCATCTTGGTCCAATCCTTGATCTGACTGTCTGAGTACTTGAGAGTTTTTCTTGGTTGGCCCTCTTCTACGTCCCCTCAATTTTGGAGCAAGCTGTGTTGCAGGGCTCCACGGACCTAGCAGGAGAAAAGGTGGGTTTGGAGGCCGGGTGTGTTGGGTGACAGCCCAGCCAGCAGAAAAACTCCCTGCTGGTTGGCTAGAAAAGCCAACGGAGTTGGGGAGGGCCCCCTAGGTTTTGTCTCACTGGAGAAATATCAGAGAGTGGGCGTCTGGTCTCTGGCCCTGTGGCCACTGTCTCACCTCTTAGGAGCCCTCAGTGTTGGAACAATCTGTGCTCTAGGGTTTCATGGACCTCACAGGTAAAGAGGAGGACAAAACACATCATTTTATACTGGAAAAAAATAGCACTTTTTAATTCTATTCATGAGTTCTGCCTTGTTTAGAAAATAAACTTTCTAGAAGCATGTGCCTTAGGAAGTGAAAAAGTTATCCATGCTGAATTACTTTTGTGAAGACACTGTATTATTTCTCTTCTGATAAATTAGTTGTAGTATAAAACACTCACTGTTCAACTCCAAGATTTCAATTTATATGACACTTATTAATCTTTGGCTCTCTTTTAAGTTCACCTAAACTGACAACTAATTCATATACTAGGACGCAAAGAGTTTTTATTCTTTTAACTTTTTTAAAGTTCTTTATTTGTAATTTTCTCATACAATATGCAGATGTTTTCCCTTCTCCCAGCTGCTCCCAGATCCTTTCCAACTCCTAGGACTCAGCCTTATTCTCTCTCTCTCTCTGTCTCTCTGTCTCTGTCTCTGTCTCTGTGTGTGTGTGTGCATGCACACATGCATGTATGCATGGCTATGCTTGCCTATGTAGAGGCAAACAATTCACATTCACCTATCTTCTATTGTCTCTTCCTCTTCATGTTTTGAGATAGTGTCTCTCACTGATTACTGTTACAAATACACTGTCTGACCATTGAGTCCCTAGTATTCACATATCTCCTTCTCTCCAGGGCTGGAGTTACAAAACAATGCAAGCATAGGCAAATTTTATCTATATGCTTGGGTCCTCATGACTGCACAGTATACACATCAGCCACTGACTCATCTCCCTAGTCTGAATTTTCTTTTTGACAGAGGATTTAAAATGTGGTATTTCCCAAAGACATTTTTCTAGATAATATTTATTTTCAAAAATTAACATCAAATTCCAAAAACTACCTACTAAGCTTTAGATTTCACCTCATCATAACACCTTTCTTCTATTTTATGTATATTTTTGTTGATTTTAAAATACATACATATATATGCAGATTTTTATTATACTCACAGAAATGAATCAATTATGTAAGGAAATAGTGAACAGAAATCTATAACTCACAACTGGAGACTTACAATTCAAATCTTTTCTCTATATTCTAGTTCAGTGACTTTATAAAAAAACATATTTGACCTCTTTTAATTTCTTTCTGTAAAGTGAAGATAGCATCTCATTAGTCAAAAGACTGTGGTGGGAATGACACAGTACACAGAAAATACAAGTGTTGTGTGGTATCCCCTAGAGAGGCTATTTTTATGCCATTCTGAATAACTTCCAGACAGAATAACCATTGTATCACCTCATTTACTGATGAAAGAAGAAAAATTTATGTTAAGAATTCTAAAGCCAGTTGGAAAAAACGCATTTGATTAATCAAAATAATATATTGGTGGTTTTGATGCTTTTAAATATTTCAGAGTTATAGAAAATTTGCCAGATCTATGCAAAACACCATCAGACATGTATGCCAGGATTCATAAAATGCGCTTTCCCCATTTCCTTCTTTGTAAGTGTATTTTTGAAAAATACTTATTCATATCTGTATTATATACACATGTATTTCTATAATTATAATATTACATATAATGTTTACATAAAATAGTTTAAAATATTTATTGTATTATGTGCATAATTCTTCTCTAATAATTTTTTATTCTCTTCTTTTTAGAATTTTTCCTTTATTTTTGAGTTTGTAATATTTTCAGAGCCTACACACATGAATCCATTCCACCTTGACTAGAGGTCAGAGAATTCAAGCTTATTTGGTTATTTTAAAATTGTTATCAACAAGTGGCTATAAAATGAGAAGTTCTGATCTAGAGTACTTAATTATTGCTTTGAGTATAGAGGTATCTGCTCCATCTTGACTAAAGGTCAGAGATGCTCTGTTCATTTCTTTAACCATGTTAATGAAGTCTGTTGCTTCCTCTTCCCCTTTTAAAGTAAAGTATAAAAAGACATGTGGAAAATAAAGGAGTGGTTCAGCATTCATTGAATTTCACTCCTGATGCATTTCTGTGTTTCATCTCTTATTTCTCTATTAATTTTGTTTCTCTTTGCTTAATAATTCTAATCCTCATGTTCTTCCCCTGGAACATGTGAATGCAGTCAAGGTTGATTCTCAACAGGTGTCACCACAACATGTGACTTCAGATACATGACAGGTAATGCATGAATGTGTGGGCAGCAGTATAGGAGAGAAACATGTAGGATGTTGTAAAGTGAATATTGCACCATATTTATAGAGGTGAGAATTGAATGCTGAGGAATAGAAAATAATAGGTAATAAAGGAAAAAAGGAAGAAGATGAGATATCTGTAATAAAATATTTGTATATAATTGTAAATATAGAAAAGGGAAAAAGCAATTGGCAGTCTGTACAATTGCTTAGAGATATTTTAAAGGACAGAGTAGCTTATGTGCAACTGCAACAAGTACAGAAATTTTTAGAATATATAGAACAGTAATGTCCTCAGTTGTCCAAGTAGAGGACCTTAAATGTTGCAACATAGAGAGAAATTGAGATAAAAATGCAAAGACCTTAATATGAATGTGGGCCTGAATATTTCTCTAAAAATACTCTTTACTTCTGGACACTTGTACTGGAGAGTTTGGTTTTAAACTCCTAGCAGCTGGAGGTAGTTTGTACTGCATGTGTTAGAAATGAGACAGGACCCTCTGCACCAGTGGAGGAGCTCTTATTGAGGAAGAATTTACAGGGATGGATGATTATCATTAGTTCAAACCTGATAATTTAGATGAAGATGATTTAAGTACAATAGTGAGGAGTTGTTACCACCCTTGATTCTGAACAGCAATACTGAGAGTCAGGGACAAAATGGTAAAATTCAGCAAGAACTAAAAGGCTTGAAAATGTTGGTAACACCACTTACACAGAAACTGAGAACTCTACGTATCTCTTCTTATCACAAGAGCATTTCTCTTCCTAACATAATGGTACAGAGATCTTCAGGAGCCAGGCAGGCTCTTAGCAATAACTGTGCATCTCCCTTGCAAACTAGCTCACAGAGGGGAGAACATGCAAGGGTTTCAAATGTTTCCTGTAAAAGAGCAAAGAAATGTTCATGGAAATCAGGTCAGGGCACATATTCCATTATCATTCAAGCATCTCAAAGAATTAAAAGCACCCTGTACATCTTTAAAAAGCCCCTTTTTAGCAGACCTTCCTGAAAATATGGCATGAGAACCTCTACCCCATGGGATTGAAAGCAGTTGGCCATGGCCTGTCTGTCATGAGGGGACCATTTATTGTGTAAAACACAATTTTTAAAAGAACATCAGGGTGTAGCTAAGAGAAATAATGCCCAACATGTTGCTATTTTCATGAAATCCTTGTTGGTAAAGGCCCAAATTAATGCTACTCTTAAATACAGGGATCTAATGAATTGTTTCAGGGCTTTGTCTCCAGGCTGATAGAGACATAAAGCAGGTTTATTGGAGACAAGGAAGCAGGACTTTTGATAGCTAAATAATTAGCCTTTGCAAAAATTAATGCTATATAAATAAAATGATATACATATAATAACCATCTTAAGGCCTTTTAGGAGGAAAAATATTTCTTATTAATCCCTAAAATGATGAAAATGGACAATGGTTCCAGACATATTAGTAAAGCATTTCAGAAATTTTGTTTCCAATGGAAGAACAAACATAAAACTGGCATTCCTTGCAATCCTCAATAGCAAGAAATTGTGAAGCCTGCCATGGCCTTTTGAAATTACATTTTCAAAATCTAAAATGGGAGAATTATACCCTCAGTTGCCACATAAAATCTTAAATCATTACACTTCTTGAATACAGATATCTGTAAGGAATTTGATGCAGACAGATATTGGCATGATGACACTAAGGTGACATTAATGAAAGCAAGGTGGAAAGACCCTTGAACTAGATTATGGAAAGGACCCGACCTGTCCTAATATGTGATCAAGGATTTTTCTGTGCTTTATCATAGGAAAAGAATGAGGCATGATGACTTTCAAAATTTCTGGTCTGATGTGTGCAAAAGAAGGATGCTGCCCTGATGACATCATACCTGATCATGCTCCCACAAAGGAGTTGTAGTGAGGTTCTACAATGTGTGTTCTTGAATATTCATGCTGCAGTCAGAGAAGTGAAGGAAGATCCTGGTGATGGGTGATGATTTCAGTGTGTTGTTGTTTACTATGGAACTGATACAGGAATGCTAACTGAATGTTTGGAGGTGTATCCATAGTATATCTTGATACACAGAACTTATTTTGCAAGTATGGTGTGCAATATACTGTTGAAATAAACAACATGAGTATCAAGTCCTCAATTTTACCCTCAGGTGAAAAGAGACAAACATAAAAGTTATGCTGCTGCTCAAAGACTGGGACAGTTCAGACCTATCTTTAAAATTTAGTAACAGCAACTTCCTGCCTGGTCACCATTCCTATATTTCCAGCCTGGCTACAGGGCAATCAGTGTTTTACTAAAATAAACATGGAGTTCATTCCCAGGACTCTGGCAGTCCAGGATTGAGCCAGTGATCCTGTCTAGAGACATCGAATTTACTGAAACAGGTACAGGGAGAAACCACTGAGAAAGTGAGCCAGAGACAGAGACTGCTTAGTGTCCAGACATGAATCTGGAACCTTCAAGGGAGGAGATCTAAGCCAGGAACCCTATATGTCTGGGTGTGAGTCTAGGGCCTCCCAGGAACTAGGCCTGTGCCGGCACCTCTGCTAGTCTGGTTGTAAAATCAGAGAACTCCAAGGCAGTAGTCAGAAACCAGAGATCTCTGCTGGGCCAGGCATGAGTCTGGGACCTCAGAGGAAGAAGACCTGGGCCAGGACATCTGCAGTTACAGGTATTGGTCTGGAACATCAAAGGTAATAGGGAGGAACCTGGAACCTCTGCAGGTCCAAGCGTGAGTCTGGGACCTCTGAGGGAGTAAGCCTGATATAGGACCTCTGAATTTCTGGGAGCATCCAAACCTGGGAACTCTGAGGGAGTAGGCGGGAGCCAGACAGCTTTGCAGGACCAACTCCAAGCCAGGGATTTCTGCAGGAGGGATCCAGACCAGGATTTACAGAAAACAGGTCAAAGCCAGTAACCTAGGCTAAAGTAGGCCTGAGACAGCAAACTCCAAGGGAGCAGAGCAAATCACAGTAGCACAGAGCTATCTCCTGGAACACGAAGGAACCAACAGGGCAACTAGAACTGTGACACTGACTGTACCATGAGGAACAACCATCTGAGCTTTGGATTCACTGGCACCTAGATTATTTAACAGAAACTCAGACATCCCCAATCATACCTATTAGAGGAAAAGATGAGTAGAAAAGGTAAGAACACGTGCAATGCCACAAGGAGAAACACAACACCAGTAAAACCTAAAGACGCTACAACAGCAAGACCTGAACAACCAAATATAGATGAAGCAGAAGAAAATGACCTAAAAAATAACTCGTTTGTAACTCTTAAAGAGGAAATGAGAAATTTCATTAAAGAAATTGAGGAAAAGACAAACAAAAAAATGGGAGGACATCAGCAAATCCCTAAAATAAAATCAAGAAAAAGAAATCAAACATATGAAAGAAACTATTCAAGACTTGAAAACTGAAATAGATACAATAAAGTAAACAAAAGCAGAGGAAATTATAGAAACAGAAATTATGAGAATACAATCGGGAACCACAAATGCAAGCATGAACACTAGAGTACAAAAGCTGGAAGAGAGACTCTCAAGCGCTGAAGATACAATAGAGGAAATAGACTCATAAGTTAAAGAAAACATTAAATCTAACAAAAGCTTAATCCAAAATATCCATGATATATGGGAAACCATGAAGAGAAAAATCTAAGAATAATAGGTATAGAGGAAGGACAAGAAGTTCAACTTAAAAACACAGAAAATAAACTTAACAAAATCATAGAAGAAAACTTTCCCAACATAGAAAAGATATGCCTATGAAGATACAAGAAGCTTGTAGAACACCAAATACACTGTATCAAAAATAGTGTTCTTGCCATATAATAATCAAAACTCTAAACATAGAGAATAAAGAAAGAATATTAAGACCTGCAAAGGAAAAAAAGGCCAAGTAACGTATAAAGGTAGACCTATCAGAATTATACCTGACTTCTCATTAGAGACAATGAAAGCCAGAAGGTTGTGGTCAAGTGTTAAACAGTCATTAAGAGACCAAGGATGCCAGCCCAGACTACTATACCCAGTAAAACCTTCAATCACCATAGATGGACAAACAAGTTATTCCAAGACAAAACTAGATTTCACGAATACCTAGCCATGAACCCAGCCCTACACAAAATGCTAGAAAGAAAACTCAAAGCCAAGGAAGTTGGCTACAACAACAGCAACAACAACAAAAAAAACCCACATAAAATTGAAGTTCTCATTGCAAGAAATTCAAAAAAAAAAGGAAAATGCACAAATTAACATCACCAACAGTGGAAACTAAATAAACAGGTGATAAGTTTATTATGTATTTTTATTTAACAGTGTGACCCATTAGAGGTCTTTTATGTCTGAATCTGTCCTATTGTGAATTTGTAATTTTTTATTATCCAGGAGCACTTTTTAAAATGTTAAGTACTTCTTAAAAACTTAAGTTGTGTCATTTAGTGGTAATATGGCACCATCTGTTTTTTGTCCAGTTTAAACCTTAACTGTGCTGTTATTATGAGAATTAAGATAGTTTTAGTTTGAGATCAGCACAGTTCAGTATGGCAGACCTGCTCTGTTTTAGAGCATTTTGGTGTCCCTGAGACGTGAACAGTTTTAGTCAGGCAGCAGTTCACATTGTCATCAAGAAAGTTGTAGCACTTTAGTCACAAAACCCCATTTAAATTTTTTGTCTCCCGTAAGAGTCAGACAATGTGCTGGCAGAGAGCTGGCATTTTAAAACCATCGTCTGCTGAGTCAGGAAATTCTCTCTGAGGCACATAAACATCAAAAAGCTGTGTTAAACTTTCTATTTGTGTCTAGAATTTTTTTCAAGTCCCCTCAGATTTTACGTGGAGTTAGTCGGCAATGTTGGGCAGCTAATTTGTAGTATGAGACATGAGCAGGCAACAGTCCCCGCCACCCGGCTCCTGCCACCCGGCTACCTTATACCCAAAATAATTACACAGAAACTGTATTCATTTAATTACTGCCTAGCCCATTAGTTCTAATCTCCTCTTGGCAAACTCTCACATCTTAAACTAACCCATTTCTATTAATCTGTGTTTACCATGAGATCGTGGCTTAACAGGAAAGATTCAGCATGTCTAACTCTGGTGATTTCATGGCGGCTCTCTGCCTCTGTGTCTTCTTCCCAGCATTCTGTTCTCTTTCCCCACCTATCTAAGGGCTGCCCTATCAAAAGGCCAAGGCAGTCTCTTTATTCAACCAATGAAAGCAACAGAAATACAGAAAGACCTCCCACACCAATAGCAATCACTGGTCATTAATATCCCATAATGTAATTGAACTCAACTCTCCTGTAAAAAGGAACAGGCTAACAGATTGTTTATGAAAACAGAATCCATCCTTCTTCTGCATACAAGAAACACATTTGAAACTCAAAGACTGACATTGTTTCAGAGTAAAAGGTTGGGAAAAACATATTCCAATCAAATAGACCTGAGAAAGAAGTGGTGGTAGCTATCCTAATATCTAACAAAAGAGATGTCAAGCTAAAATTGATCAAAAGAGACAGAGAAGGTCATTTCATATTAATCACAGGAAAAATCCATCAAGAGGAAATCTCAATACTGAACATCTATGCCCCTAATACACTGGAACCCTCATATGTAAAGAAAACACCTGTAAAGCTGAAATCATACTGTAAACTCCACACACTAATAGTGGGAGATTTCAACACTCCCCTCTCATGACTGGACAGGTCAGTCAGACAAAAAATGAACAGATTAATCAGAGAACTAAGAGATGTTATGACTCAAATGGAATTAACAGACATCTACAGAATATTCCATCCAAACAGAAAAGAATATAGCTTCTCTCAGCACCTCATGTAACTGTCTCAAAAATTGACCACATACTTGGTAACAAAACAAACCTCAACATATACAAGAAAAATTGGAATAACCTAATGTATCTTATCAGATCACCATCACCATGGTTTAAAACTAGAAGTCAACAGCAATGCTAATTCCAGAAAACCCACAAACACATTGAAATTAAAAATGGTCACCTGACTCATCAATCTTTCAAGGAAGAAATAAAGGGAGAAATTAAAGACTTCCTAAAATTCAATGAAAATGAAGGCAGTGTTAAGAGGAAAGTTCATAGCACTAAATGCCTACAAAAAGAAGCTAGAAAACTTCCACACTATTAAAATAAAAGAACATTTGAAGACTTTAGAACAAAAAGAAGCCAACTCACTTAAGAGAACTAGATGGCAAAATATAATCAAATTGAGAGCTGAAATAAACAAAATAGAAAAAAACAATGCAAGGAATCAATGAGACAAAGAGTTGGTTCTTCAAGAAAATCAACAAAATAGACAAACTTATATCCAAACAAATCAATAGGCAGAGAGAGAATATACAAATTAACAAAATCAGAAATAAAAATAGACACACAACAACAGACAAAGTGGAAATACAGAGAACCATCATGTCATATTTCAAAATCCTGTATACCACAAAATTGGAAAACTTAAAGAAATGGAAAACTTTCTGGATAAATATCACTTACCAAAATTAAATCAAGACCAGATAAGCAAA
>PVIU01032126.1:0-13919 GCA_004026605.1 Ondatra zibethicus
CCCTCCATCCCGGCCTAGGAAGGTGTACATCCAAATAGACTAGGTTCCCAAAAAGATAATACATGCAGAAGAGATAGGTCCTAGTGTTATTGTTGATGGCTTCTCAGTCTGCCCCCATTGGCAGCCACATTCAGAGAGTCCAGTTTGATCATATGCTCGTTCAGTCCCAGTCCAGCTAGATTTGGTGAGCTCCCATTAGTTCAGGCACACTGTCTCAGTGGGTGGTCCAGCCCCTCACGGTCCTAACTTCCTTGCTCCTCTTCTCCCACCTTCTGCCCTTCGACTGGACTTTGGGAGCTCAGTCCATTGATCTGATGTGATTGTGGGTCTCTGTCTCTACCTCCATCCATCAGACAAAATTTCTAGCGGTGTGATCAATATATTCATCAATGTGACTCTGGGACAAGGCTAGTTCCAGCACCCTCTTCTCTGCTGCCCAAATACCTAGCTAAGATGGAAATGTTAAAATGCTCTATCACTTTGCATCCAGAAAACAAAAATAGTTTTTGCCATAACCATGCTTATATTTACAATCACCAGCCTTAACACAAATATGCAGAATAAAACTTAAGAATAAAAAAAACTAGAAACATAGAGCTATTGAAAATACTATTCATACTTCAATTAATATGTAAATATTTTATCAGTGTGCACTGACGGCAAGAACATGAAGCTGATGGAAAAGTCACTTTCTCTACCTTGTGAACTATTCTGTCTGGCCAGCACTGAAGTCATTCCCAAATCGTCCAAAATACTTCTTGCTCATTGAAAATTTTACAGAAAACCTGTTGTCCATTTTTCTCTAGGGAGCCAATCTCTTGAAAATCCCATTGCATTCTTGTAAAATGCACTTATCTGGCAACTTGTACTTACTCAATTCTCATGTTTAATATCCTTAACCTCAACTTCTGGGTATGTCCAGACATGTGACTGGCGTTTTGCTTTTTCTAGTTCAATTTCTGATAAAATTGTAATGAAGTAAAGCCACAAGGTAACAGAAGACATTTTTTTTCAAAACAATAAGTAGCAAGACACCAGTTAAAATTTACTGAAGTAACCTTACCTGTAAATCAGTAATGCCCCATCTCGGCTACCATTAAGTGAGAAAATAAATCTATATTTCAATCTGGATAAGCAATATACTCTTAACCTTAAGAATGTTCTTTTTCATTTATTCTTCAAATATACACAGAACTACTACTAGAGTTACCTAGGAGAACAAGAGCAGATAGGCAAAACTTGACTATAAGGCAATGACAGAATAGGAAAGAAACAAAATATGAACTGAAAACCACTAGGGATGATGGAAATAACAAATAACAAATTTAAAAGACTAGTAAAAAATGAAGCAGATTTTAATAAGTGGTCATGTAGAAAGGGAAGTAAGCATAGAAAAAAAGGCAAAAATAGCCATGTGCTTATTTGAACCAAATAACTGTTTTTGTTTGTTTGTTTGTTTGTTTTGATGCTTTCAGTACATATTTATTGTATGTAATTTCTCTGCCTCATTTGTTGTTTTTTTTCTTAATTGAAAATAGATTCTTCTCTCATACAATACATCCAGACCACAGTTTGCCCTCCCTCCCTGCACTCCTTACAAATAGCCACTACTCTCCACCCTCTCCTCCAGATTCACTTTCTGTCCATTTCCCCTCAGAAAAAGGCAGGCTTCCAAGAGACAGCAACCCAACCTGACAAAACAAGACACAATAAGACAAGACAAAGGATCTCAAATCAGGGTTGGACAAGGCAATCCAATAGGAACAAAGGACTTTTAACAATGGGAATGGAAGGTCCCTGACTGATTTTTAAAACACTATCTCTTGAAAATTCATTTTAATTCCAGTCTCTTCTTCATACTAGGCTTTCATCTCTCCTGTGAACCCATCTATTGGTCTAGGATACAAAGTCTCATCGAAGGAATGATTTTAGGATTGAGAAGGTCCCCACTCATTTCTAGTCCTGAACTTAGCCACTACAAGCCACATGCGTCTGTGTTACTCTAAGAGTCTTAGGACATGCAGACATCAGCCACAATCTAAAGAGTAGAGGGTTCTAGCACCTCCTGAAATTCTGCTGAACTCTAAGCATATCTCACATTAAAAATAAACCATAAAAATCAGTTCCTTACAGGAGAAACACAAGGAATGAGAGCTGTGTTATTTTTAAAAGCACAGGGCAAGAATTTGTAAAAGATGTATTTGTTTCTCTGTTTATGTGACACGTAGCATTCCAAATGGATATCTTCTACAACTAGTGACATCTGAATCTCCTTGACAGAAGACTTCTCAAAGGGGAGAAATTATGTGTCAAGGTAAAGCAGGAGAGAGAGAGAGAGAAAGAGAGAGAGAGATTAACATTATGCTCACCCATCTTGCTGATGCAACTTCAAAGAATGGTTCAACAGAGAAGGAGATTAAAGATGAGCTTGCTCACTCCCTGTGATATATCTCTGAGATGTGAATTTTATATAACTTCCCAGAATTTTTGGTAGATTTGGGTTTTGGGCATTCAGGATGGCTGATAACTTCACAATGCCTGTGATTTATTATGTATTCTTGTCTTGATGCTTTGAACAATTGCTTTCTTCCTTTCACCATTAAACCACTCTTCCTTCACACTCATGGTGGATGTTTAATCTGGAAGTATTGCATAGCTTTCTCTCAAAACTTCAACAGTGGATAAATTCCTACTCTAAGAAGCAGTGGAAGATGAAAAATAATATCAAATATTTATGTGATATAAAACAGCCATCTCTCTTCCCCTGTCACTGGTCATGAGTCAACTTCTCACTTACCAGTCAACGATGGAGATGCCCATCATCCCCCAGATGAGAAGACACCCTTCCTTTCCTGGTTGGAAACAGCAAAGCAAAAGCAGTGTGTCTCAGTCACTTTTTGTAATAAATCAATAATAATTTAGAGTAACAAGAATTCTGACCCAGGATTTAGGACTAAAAAAGGTGTTCTTGATTGGGGAATTAAAAACAATAGCAACAAAACAGAGAGAATATTGATTTCTTTTAGTTAAGTCTCCATAGGTCAGTGATCTGCCAAATGGTTAAGTGATTCCCAGATTATCTGTATTTATCTAAAAATTCCAAATCTTTTGATAGGAGTATTAAATACACTGCTGTATTTTCTAAATATGTGGGCACAATGGGACATTTATGTATTAAAATGGAAAGCAAATTGATCATTTCCATGATCCTACCCTTTAAGTCTATGTAATCCTCTACGCAGTAATGCACAAAGGTATGTAATATATCCCTTCTCAGAACACAAGGACTCAGATCACAAAGACAGTGTTGAAGTATCTACCAACTGGATTGTCCCTGCAGTTAGTGAACCATATTATGGTGTGTATCACTTACCTCAGTGAATCATACTGTACTGTGTATATGGTGTATAGTGGGTAATTATACTGTTTACAGTGTTCAATCACTTCAGTGAACCATACTGTTGTGTGTACTCTTTGTGTATACTGGGTAATCATACTGCTCACTGTGTTCAATTCCTTCATTCAGTGTTCCATATTATGGTATGTACTCTTTTGTGTCAATAACACACATTCATCTCTAAGAAAAGGTACTTATAGTCCACGTATAGATAAGTGTACTAAACATTGTAACATGCAAAAGTAGACATCTTGGAGGTGTGTAGTATCACACTTGTACTTTTGTTTTCCTACCACTAGTTAAAGACAAGGTACTCAGGTCACAATTAATATGAGGATGATGAAATTTTCTAAAATACAATGTTGAGAATTTTATACTGCATTTGTATTTGCTTAACAGCACATAGCAAATTTCACACAGAAGGAGACTTCAATACTTCCTTGAACATGTTTAAGTGGTATGACAGAGAATATAGAAATCACAGGCTTTGTATCATCACTGAAAGTTGTAAATAGTTATGAGGATTTGCTCCATTTGCTGACTACCACAATGAATAATTTACTAGATAATGCAAAGAATTTTCAGTACTACTCTGGAGGTTCCTCACATACGCTCATGGCACCTGGACAATGAGTACTCAGATTTTAGTAAGAACAATAACAGCACAACAATAACAATTATTATCATGGCTTAAATCTCTTGAATTCTGAATGTATATCAGAAAATCTTCTTAGGACTCATACTTCCAGATATGTAGTAAAATATTTCATTTCCACAAAAGAAGCAAATATAATTAATAACTGTATCATACATAAGGAAGTTTTAATTCTGGATTCATTAACTTGTTCAAGGTCACACAGTTCTATGTGGTAAAACTAAGGTATATCTACAGGCAGTAAGAATTGTGGCCACTGTGTTTTTCTAAATATTGCCATATTATGGTAATCATGTGAAAATTATAACATGAAATTTTTGCAGCAAGTATGCAACCAAGCAATTCCTTTAACCTTTCTTCCCTTTTCTCTTGAGTATATCATATAAAACTGTAAGAAGAATAAAAACGTATTTGATTTAGAATTATTTGGAAGATATAAAATTAAGTTTGCAGAACGATACCTTGTCAGCATATAGATAAAAAAGATGGAGTCTCTGGAGGTGGGATGTGTAAAAATATTTTGCCTTTGGATTTAAAAGTTGAGACTTTCAAACAAGTGTTTGAACACACACAAAGGCATATATATCCGATTCGATGTGATTCATTAATGATGAAACAAAAATACTAGTAGGAAAGATGTTCTTCTTCACATTATCAGAGGTAAGAAACCTAAGATCATGGATCTGACTGGAATCAAAACATGACAGAAACTGGAATCTTTTTAGAAAGTAAAGAAAGTGTTTTGATTAAAATGAATGTTCCTTATCCCCATGTTGAGAACATTGAGACAGTTGTCTGTTATAGACACTGCCCAGCTAATCTCTTCTGTCTCAAGTCCTAAAGTGCCAGCTACTTTAGATCAACCAGAGGAATACTTGATAGCATGGAGATACTTCTTCCAACGCTCCTCTGCTGTTGACTGTAGACCAGTGATGCTGATTATGTTGGAGTCAAATGCTAAAACAATAATCAGAGAAAAAACATAAAAATGAAAATAAATTTTGGACAACAGTCAAAGTGTATCTGGTCTAATTTTTTTTATTTAAAGAGAAAGAATACATGTTTTAAAGATTTATTTTTTTCCCAAGGAACAAGTATATTGAATTAAAACCTGCATTAAAGAAAAGACTAGAAGAGAAAACAGGAGGACAAATATAAGGCCGACACTCTCGGAGCTTTGTATTAAAGTGCTTCCTCTCAATCAGTTTGGATGTGCTTCTCTTTGAGTCCTCAAGTATCATTACGAGAAATAAATCTGTTGTTGCAGAATACAAAAGCCAAAATACATTTGAAAATTATGATCTTGTCCTTATCATTATTAGGTATATTGATAACAGAAAGGGTGTATTTTCATTTTGGTCAATGTCGAGATTTTGTCAGATGCTCAATCCATATTTAATATAAACTCAGATTTTTATCTATGCATCATATAATATTTGGTACGTAAGCTCATTCCACATGATTAATAATAAACACAGTGTGCCTGGGTCACTGAGTAGTATAGATCATCAACTTCATAAGATCTGGCATCATCTAGGAGAAAAATCTTCATAAACATCCATTCTTCTGAGATTACTTAGATTAAGCTAATCTCTGAGAACAATTTTGAGGAGTTATCTTCTTAGGTAAGGTAGAAAGACCAACCCTAAGGGAGGGGGGCAGGATTCTATGAAATTGAGGTCTGGAAGGCACAGACGGAAGGAAAAAACTAAACAGGAGTTTCTTGCCTGAAGAAAATGACTGGTTTCTTCAAAGTCCTGCTTCCATACCTACCATGATGGACTGCACCCTGGAACTGGGGGCCTAAACCAACCATTCCTTTTCAATTTGCTTTTGTCAGAATATTTTATTACATCAGTACACATAGGTAAGACACCTGCGTTAAAATAGTGATTTGAGAGCAAGAAACGCAGACAAACAAAGCTATAGGCTCTGCCGTGAGATAAAACAGACTATTTCTACATGACAGTGAACTCCTTGTAAAGTAAATATACTCAAATATACTCAACTAGATGGCAGAAGCAAAATCTGGCTCAGATATTTTAGACACAGGAGTGGCAGTAAAAGGATGTTCATATGAACAGTTGTATATGGTCAGCCTTGCTCATTGTCATAGTCACAATTTACTTCTATCTTAAAGAGCCTTGGAATGATGAAATAGATTATGATTCAATAAAAAGTGAGCATGTCAAGGTTTGAATGTCACATGGAATGTTACACACCATCATCCAAGGATCCTTGGAAGCTTTGGTTACATAGTACTGTTTCATCTACCAGTCTGAGAAAGCATTACTCTGAGCAATGCTCCAGTATTCTAGAGCCTGTGCAATATTACATAATGAAATAAGTTTCTCTGTTTAAATGTATGTATAAATAAAAAAGAGCATACAATTGAATCTAAAGTATTTGTGTGGATATCTTAGTGCTGTCTAAATGAGAACAAATCTTTATGAAGGATCATTGGAGCTGAAGAATTAACATTTAGAATGTAGAAAAAAGGAATATATATATATTCCACTCAACATGGGCACACTGTATTCTAATATTTTTACCAATTTGTATTTAAATTTCAAAATAAAAAATGTATGTTCAATTGACAAAACATCTGAACCAATGTATTCTCACTCTACTTAGAACTCAAAACATTTAAAGGACAATTGTGGGCACCTACTCATTTCAAGTGGAAATTCAAATGACTGACCAATGATGGTCAATGGAGAAAGAGTAAAGTATATATTAAAATATATTTAAGTGCTTTTTATTTTTCTAAATGAAAGGTCTTTTCCATTGCAATTCATATCTATTTCAAAAAAGACTACAATAAAAAAGTTACAGGGATAAAACACCTTTTTTTCGGTTATATTTCTCAACGTTGCCACCATGCACCACCTGTTTTGCATTTGTAGAGTGGACAGAATTCCACAGAAGAATTTTCTCTTAATTTTCCTGTTCTTCTCCTAGTGACAGCATATTACAATTCCTCAAAGCCATACCAATGTCCTGAATATAGCTGCTGTGGTTATTTTAATCTTGTCACGAATTTAGTAAGCCTATGAATTTCAACATATTGAACCAAATAATTCTCTAATTTGAAAACTTATTTTTAATTTTACCTGTTCCTGTTTTCATAGTTCTAGGAAAAAAATTTTTCTTCTACTGCTTCTCCAATGATACAAGTAATATCCTTCCTCTTTCCAAACTACATTTATTTATAATCCCCCATCTCTTCCTCGTGTGTGTGAGTGAGTGTATATATACATACCTTGGTAGCCCTGAAAATTGCGGAGGACAACTTGCTGCAGTTCGCTTTCTCATTCTTGCCTGTGGGGCCAGAGAACTGAACTCAGATCATCAAAGTGATGACCAGAATCCTCAGCCTCTAAATGATCTCACTGACCCTCATTTTCTATTTCTTCTTCTCCTCTTTCTCTTCCTTTAATAAACTAATTTCATCATGATATGTGTAGGTACGGATTTTCTTTCAAACATGCTGTGCACATCTTTAATCTGTGCGTTCAATGCTGTAAATACTTTGTGTAATAGGTAGACTTTTAAAAATGTCCCTATCCCATATTCCTTTACTTTCTTCCAGGATTCCTATCATGCTAAGATTAAAATATTCATCTTTTTCTTCTTCTTCTAATATGTTTTAAAACTTTTTGGCACTTATATTTTTCCTGATTTATAGGATTATGATTGATACTTATGTCTTTTACATTACCAGTCATATCCTTGCATAGTTGTTCCTTGTGACCATATTTACTTATTGCTCTGAATATCTGTTTGTTGTTGTTCGATTGTGTTTTAAATTCAACTTTTCTAATACTATTCTCCAATTTTTATCTTTCTTTAAGTTTCTAGTGATTCAATATATGTATGATAGCAATAATTTCTTATCAGGATTAACTTGAAGGATTTCTTGTTTATTTCTGCGTGTTTATTCTTTGATCTCAATGCACTGTTTCTCTCCAATATTGAGATCTTTAAAAACTGAAATATGTACCCAAACATAATGCAAATGGCATGAAAGTAATGAATGAAGTAAGTCTTTGTCATCTTTTCATTCCAAAGAGCATTAAAACATATAAATAACTCAAAAATCTCAAAATCAGATAGTTCAAATAATGTGAAAATCTGAATATACTTCAAGGGAGAGATACAAATTGTCAGTAATATTATGAAACATATTCTTTTAGTCTTCAGATCGATGAAAACTATTATGATCCATCTTACCTTTGCTAGAACAGATATTATCAAAAAGTATTCATATTTGGATAAAAAAGAATCCTTATATATGGTCAGGAATATAAATCAAGATAGTCATTGTGAAGAACAGCATAGGAGATTCTCCAAACATTGAAGACATAACTACCATGATATTTAATTATACAATTTATGGGGGTTAATCAGTGACGAGAATCAGGTTATATAAAAGTTATGTGTACATACTTGCTGTGACATTTGTAATTGCCATATTGACTGACCATATATGTCAGTCAATAAATGAATAAAGAATATGGTATGTAAATAACAGTACGAGCCAACCATGAATAAGAAGATATTGTTCCTTTCAGGGAACTGGATGTGAATTGAAGGCATCCTAAGTGAGCAATTAAAACTTTTATTTTTTTAAAGAAAAAATTGTTTTTAAAAGTATGCCAGGTAACAGACCTGAAATTAGAAAAGGAGCCAGTGGGGGCTGGACAAGAGATGGGAGAGAATTCGGGAAACAGTAGAGGTACATATATGTAATTAATAAGTAACTTAATTATCTAATGGGGGGCACAGTGAACCCCATTTGTATAGTTTATAGAATAAATCAAAATGTGGCAAATATTTAGAAAAACAAGCAAAATGTTAAAATTCTCCCTGTGCATTTGGTTACTCTCCATAGCATTTATAAATGTCCTCACCTCCGAGCTCAGAGATCTGTAACAAGGAGGAGTCAGACTGTGAGAGACAGAGGTGATGGATGGCTCCTAGGAAGCAGAGTGCACTGATGCACACAAGAACTCAGAGATTGTGACAGTGTGCCCCAAATCTGTGCAGGTTCAAACCAGACAAATCTCATCACTGGGAAAGGGAAGTACACAAACAACCCCACCCTGAACAAAAAGCTCTAAGCAATAGATAACTTCTGCGGAAAAAAACAAAATCAACTTTTCCGATGAAGTTTAACTGCATTTATAAACCAAACTTTATCACTGGCACCATGCTTATAAATGGTTGCTAAACATAAAAAATACTCCACTTTAGGGCAGGGGTTCGTGATGTTGTGTTTGTGTGTGTCTGTGTGTATGTTTACATACAACTGAGTGCATGCATGTACTTATATGTGTTCTTGTTGATTGTGTGTGCAAGTGCATCCATGCATGTGTGTTTGGTGCACATGTGTGCATGAACATGCTAACATGTATGTGTATGTGTGAACATATGGTATGAGTATTGCACATGGAGAGATAGGTGTGTGTGTGTGCATGCATGTGTGTCGTGTGCATGTGTATGCTTGTTTACATGTGTGTGTTGATTTGTGTTGGGATTTTTGTTTAAATGTTGTTCATGTTTTAGTTTGTTTGCCTGCTTTCATTTTAATTTTTGTTTTGTGGTTTTAACTATGTTTTTCTTTTGTTTGGAGAGAGAAAGACTAGGAAGTTGTTTTGGGAGGGGACGGGGAAGGTCTGGGAGTAGTTGGAAGGGGAAAAATATGCTTAAATATTTTGTATAAAATTTTAAAATGAAAAAGTTAATTTTCTATTATTATTCCATTATAGAATGTCAACTAAAAAAAGCATTGGGCATTAAGGGCATTAATATATAAAATGAAATATCTTTTGTTTGAGCTAAAGAAAATAGCTTTATCTAAACTTATTTCCAAGATGAGTACCCTTTCTAATATTTTTAAAAGTATGGCTATTATCTAGCGTTTTATGACTAAAATGTATTTGAGAAGATTTACCTGTAGTTTAAATAACCAAGTTAAAGTATGTTCCCATTTGCGTGATAAGTTAACATAGAAAAATTAAAATGAGAATATATAATACTAATATTTAGAAGTATAAAAAACTTGCTTTCACTGCTATGAATCATTAAATAGTATTGCTGAAAGGAAAATGAGAGATTAAATAACCCTCACATATCATTTTATATTAATTATTCTGTGTAAAAGTGCTGAGTTAGTATGAACTATGTGTACAATTGGTCCCCTTTTGATTTCACAAATTCTGAGTCTATGGGGCTGTAAGTCATAGTTTATGCTACATTATTTTAATCACATGATTTCTCATTTAGTCAGAAGACATAGAACACATACTTCTTAATAGAATTAATATATAAATTTGTTCTTTACACTGCTCTGGATATCCATAGCCAATTCAGCTAAGCCTTATCTTTACAAGTTAGCCTGCAGATGGCAATAACCCTTGATGTTCATTGCACTGTGTAATGCCAAAAACAAAATGTGTGTGATGCTTGTGAATTCATGGATTTTATATAGCAGTAAGATATTGTCACGCATTTGTCATGATAAACCCTAGTAACCAATTTGACATTGTCATCAGACTTTATCTTAAAGAACCTTGCTGACAAAGTTGCTGGACCTCACTGTTAAAATCTGAACAATACCAACACACAGAAAGTGTTATTTTACCAAGAAAATTTAAATACTTGAATGTAAAATGACAGACATATTCAGCAATGTATTCTCCTCTTCCAGCACTGATTTTTCCTTTTGCCAGTTTACCACTTCTTTCATAACAGGTATATAATTTCAACAATGAATATTTGTATCAAATTATTCATCTTTATTGTTACGTTTTAAAACAAAAATTCTCCCTTTTTTCTTAAAAGAACACTTGCTCTAGAAGCAAATGTCATAGGGATTTGAAATGTTTAACGTTATTAAAATTGTCTTAAATATATGTTAATATATTTAGGACTGATATTGCATTTTTAAGTTCAAATTACACAGGATCGATCCTGATGTTTTAAAGATGATAAATAAGAAGTGGAAGGACATTGGAAAATATTCCTTTGTGATAAACACAAGTGCAGAATGGTGGGGCATAAATACTGAAAAGATGTAGATAAAAAGTGGGATGGAAGTTATTAGCGAGTTACATGTCCCTGTGGACAACTTTTGTCTCACTAAATAGAAATAGCAAAGGCAAACCAATGTTTTGGGGTTTTTTGTTTTTTTTTATTTTTTTTTTGAGGGGGAAGGAGGGTTCAAGAAAGGGTTTCTCTGTGTAGCCTTGGAGCCTATCCTGTAACTCTTGTAGACCAGGTTGGCCTCAAACTCAGAGAACTTCCTGCCTCAGCCTTCCAAATGCTGGGATTAAAGGCGTGTGCCACCACAACCCAGCAAACCAATGTATTATTAGAAGGAATATCACACACAAACACACACTCAGACACAGTAACGGATCTATAAAAGGATATTTTAGAGATGGATAATGTAAATGTTTTGAAGAATCTTGATATTTGTCTGTCATATTGCATCTTTTCAATAGATTTTTCTTATTATCGTTCATGATCATTATGATCTTAGTAGGGAGTGCTAATTTCCCTCCTGTGTCTATTCCCTATATATTCTCTTTAATAATAAGTCTCTCAAATTTAATGTGAATACATAACTCTGCACATTTTACTCTCTTGTAATTCAGATACACGATGTACTTATTCGGGGACAATGTATTTGCAAGCACTCAAGAATGAATTTTGGATTTTTACCATGGATTTCCTCATTAACTTCTCTCCAGTGGATAGGGACAAAAGGCAGCATCCAAAATGAAACAATTAGGGATGATGAAGCAAACTGAAAAGAGACCTGGATGTCTAAAATTTTCATCAAGTACACAATCTTCAGTACTACCAAAGAACAAAGATCTCACTTCTTTTCACACAACAGACATCACTGGGTTGTTTTTTTTTTTTTTCATTGTTGCAGAAGTATTACTTGAACACTAAGCAGTATAAAACTTTGTGCCCCAAAGTGGGATTTGAAAATCATGGAGTGACTAGTGGTAATTGAGAGCCACAGCAATCACCTTTGAACGCGTATCTGCAGGGAAGAGGCTAGAGAAAACAAGGGTAATTCTTTCTTGTGACTTCTGGCAAAATCCTATAAGAAAAAGATAAGCCCAGTCATGGATTTACCAGTGTGCCAGCAGAGGTAAAGGTGAGGTTCTTGTTGCCTGTGGCCTGCAATCTAAACTTCTGAGAGAGTGAGGGGACTCAAAGAGATGGAAAAGTCAATGTTTCTGTAACCTAAACAGCAGGGAATGTGACTGTCACTCAGAACCTTTCTAGTCAGCTGCAGCCAGTCTGAATTCCAAAATGAGATTTCACGTATTATCTTCTCACTCGACTCCGTGTTTCTTTTTGTAATTGCTGAATTGAGTTAGACAAAGAAGTGAAACTCAAAATTTATTGTTATTTCTCAACGTAATTCTTTCACTGAACAAACAATAAAACAATAGAAAGGGGTGGAGAAGAAAGTAGGGTAAAGCTTATGTTGTTCTTCAGGACAAATGAAAAATCTCTAGATGATTTTTTAAAAATGATTTTGTAAAACAATTTCTTTCACAAAAATAACTGCAAATGTTTGTGGGTTACAAAGAACTCTTTTGAAATATGTATACATTGTGAAATAATCAACACATGTAGTTAGCATATCGATCTTCAAACACATTCATCATTTCTTTGATAAGAACATTCAAATCTCCTCTATCTTTTTAATCACAATGCAGGTACATGATGTTTGAACATTGTCACACCCAGTCTAGCAGAACACCATGGATAGAAGGATGTTGACTGGAACCTATAACTAGAGAATTTTGTAAGATTTAATAGACATAGGTTTTCTGTTTACTTTTGGTTCTAAAATGTGTATCCTATTACTTGAATCTTACCTGGTCAATGTGGTCCAGAGACAGTCTTTGTCCAAATCACTTTAAGCAACAATCAACCATATAGGATGACAGAGAACCTGACATCATCCAGACTATTAGATTTCTACTCTGTAAGATGCAGCCATCTCTGAAATCATGCACATATTAAAAAGTAAAAAATGTATTCATCAGACTATAATAAAATATTTCTGTATTTTATACCGGTATATATATATTTATATGTTCAAAGTAAGTGAAGTTATCAATTTGAGATTGCTGTGGCACATGAAAAGGAAGGAGAAACTTATATAAATATTTTTAATTTAAAATGTAGAATAACTAAATAAAAATAAAAAAATATTTGTTTATTAGAAACTTATCTCTTTTTTATTTTTATCGTGGCAAACAGGCAGAAGATTTGTTGGTGAAATAAAAGAAAAACAAGGAAAGCCAGGGCTGATTGCATAGCCATAATCCTAACTATTTGGAAGGCTGAGGCAGAAGGACCTTGAGTTCAAGGCCACTTTGGGATGTACAGTAATACAAGATAATGCTAAGCAACTTAGTGGGATCCTGTCTCAACAAATACTAGGTCGATACATAGGTAGGGTTGTAGGTAGGTAGGTGATTGAGTGGATGGATGGATACACAGACAATTAGAACTGTAGCTGAGAAAGAGAGAAGCCCTAGGATTAATCTCAAACATTACTCCCTCCCGGCACACATAAAAACCCACACAGAAGAAGAGAAAGAAGCAAGCAAACAACAGCATAAATAATATACAGGCTTCTTACCACTTATCCAACAAATTTCAATTATATACTTTCTCAACTGTTGATGAATCAAAGTCATTTAAATTTTTCTGATAGACTGCAAGAATAAAATGTTTTTCCTACTGTTTCAGATAAAAATGCTTAGGTGAATAAATCCACATTTCTGAAATTTTGAAAAGTGAGAGACACAGTTAGCTTCTTTATTG
>PVIU01032127.1:0-13901 GCA_004026605.1 Ondatra zibethicus
TTAAAATAGAATGTTTACTAAAACTTCTGTTATGCATTCCTTGCTTAATATTGTTTATTGTTTGTAATTTTGCATTTGGTGTCTGTTCCAATTGTATATAGCTATGTTGGGTTTGGATTAATCCTGTTTAGACAAAGGGGGGAGATGATGGGGGAAGAGCCACTAGCCAATCACATCAAGTTGGGGTGTGGCTACTGGGTCCCCAGGTAGAAAATTGAGAGAACTCAGGTACGCGCTCTCTCCATGCGGTGTCCGCCAGAGGGATTGGATTGCGACTTTGGTAGAGTGAGCTCCCCTTTTCCTTTCATTAAAAATACCTGTTTCTATTGAGCTAGCTTAGTTATTGATTTGTGCCGACTTGATAATTCGTCATCATTCCAAGGTGTCCATGGGGATGTCCCCAGATAGACCTTGGGCAGTAGAAGAGAGGGTGCCTGAACTGGCCTTGTCCCATAGTCAGACTGATGATTATCTTGATTATTACCATAGAACCTTTGTCTGGCGGTGGATGGAGATAGAGACAGAGGCCCACATTGGAGCACTGGTCTGAGCTCCCAAGGTGCAGTTGAAGAGCAGAAGGAAGGAGAAGATGAGCAAGGAAGTCAGGACTGTGAGGGGTTGGTCCATTCACTGACATTATGCCTGATCTAATGGGAGTTCCCCAAAGCCAGCTGTACTGGGACTGAACGAGCATGGGATCAAACTGGACTCTCTGAATGTGGCTGCCAATGGGGGCTGACTGGGAAACCAATGATAATGGCACTGGGATTTGTCTCTACTGCATGTACTGCCTTTTTGGGATCTTAGTCTGTTTGGATGCACACCTTCCTAGGCCTGGATGGAGGTGGAAGGGCCTTGGACTTCCCACAGGGCAGAATATCCTGCCATCTCTTAGGACTGGAGTAGGAGGTGAGAGGGTGAGTGGGGTAGCAGAGGGGAAATGGTAGGAGGGGAGGAAGTGGAAATTTTGAATGGTTTTATTTATAAAGCAATAAAAATTTAAAAAATTCTACCAGGGAACTCCTATAGCTGATAAACAGTTTTAGTAATGTTGTTGTGTATAAGATTAACTTTAAAAAAATCAGCAATCCTTCCACGCACAGATGATAAATGGGCTGAAAAAGAAGTCAGAGAAAAACAACCCTTATGATAGCCACAAATAATATAAAATATCTTGGGGTAACTCTAACCAAACAAGTTAAAGCTATATATGACAAGAACTTTAAGTCTTAAAAGAGAGAAATTGAAGAGAATATCAGAAAATGGAAAGATCTCCCATACTCTTTGATAGGTAGAATAAACATAATAAAAGTGGAAGTCTTACTAAAAACAATCTAAAGAGTCAATACAATCTCCATCAAAATCCAAGCACAATTCTTCACAGACCTTGAAAGAACAATAATCAACTACATACGGAAAATCAAGAAACCCAGGATAACTAAAATTATCCTCTATAAAAAAAGATACTTCTGGAGGAATCACCATCCTTGACTTCAAGCTCTACTATAGTGCTATAGTAATAAAAAATTCTTGGTTTTGGAAAAAAAGACACATGGATCAATGGAATGGAAATGGAGACACTGACATTAATTCACACACATATGAACATCTGAAATTTGACAAAGAAGCCAAAATTATGTGATTGATAAAAGAAAGCATTTTCAACAAATGATGCTGGCATGTAGAGGATTGCAAATAGATCCATTTCTATCCCCATGCACAAAACTCAAGTCCAAATGGATCAAAGACCTCAACATAAATCCAGTTACATTGAACCTTTTAGAAGAGAAAGTGGAAAGTTGCTTTGAACACATTGGCACTGGAGACTACTTCCTGAATGTAACACCAGTAGCACAGACACTGAAATCAAAATTTAATAAATGAGACCTTATGCAATTAATAAGTTAAGGAAGGCAAAGGACACAGTCACTAAGACAAAATGGCAGCCACAGAATGGGAAAAGATCTTCACCAACCTCACATCTGACAGAAAACTGATCTCCAAAACATATAAATAAGTCAAGAAACTAGACATCAAAATACCAAACAATCCAATTAAAAATCAGGTACATAACTAAACCAAGAATTTTCAACAGAGAAATGCAAATGGCTGAAAGGCATTTATGGAATTCCTCAGCATCCTTAGTCATCAGGGAAATGCAAATCAAAAAGACTCTGAAATATTATCTTATACCTGTCACAATGGCTAAGATTAAAATATACTAATGACAGTTGATGTTGGAGAGGATATGAAGTAGAGGAACACCCCACCACTGATGGTGGGAGTGCAAACTTATACAGCCACTTTGGGCACCAATATGGAGCTTTCTTAGAGATAAATGAATCAACCTACCTCAAGCTATACCACATTGTGGCATATATACAGAGAAGATGCTCCATCATACCATGAGGACCCTTACTCATTTATATTCATAGCAACATTATTTGTAATAGCCAGAACCTAGAAAGAGCCTAGATGCCTCTCAACAAAAGAATGGATAAAGAAAATGTGGTACATTTATATAATATAGTATTACTCAGCTATAAAAACAATGATGTCATGAAATTTCCTGGAAAATGGATGGAACTAGAAAAAATCATCCTGAATAAGGTAACCCAGACCCCAAAAAACAAGCATGTTATGTATTTACTCATAAGTAGATATTAGGAGTAAAGTAAATGATAACCAACCAACAATCCACAGACCCAGAGAGGCTAGATAAAATGAGAGCCCAAAAAGGGATGCATGGTTTTCTCTGAGAAGTGCAAATAGAAGAGATCTCCTGGGTAAACTGAGGGCAGGGGTGGAGGATTGTGGGGATGGGAACTTGAAAGAGCAGATAGGGTTGACTGGATGCAGGAGGCAGGTAGTGGGTGGGATAGAGGAGAGTAAGGAAAGATACATCTTGATTGGGAGGCATTTAGGGAGAAACCTGGTACCAGTAAAACTCCCAGTAATTCACAAGCATAACCCAAGTTAAGACTCCTAGCAATAGTGGAGAGGGTGCCTGCTGTGGGAGCTCCTTCTGCTCCTTCAGTCAATAGCCTTTAAGATACCATCCCACTTGGGTGTGCTCTCTTATACTATAAATTCAGTTGTAAACCCTGTGCTTGCTCTCTTGCTTCTGGCTCTTGCCAGCTGCTAGACTCTGTTTCTGTTTCCCATGGCAAGAATAGGAGGATTCAGCCTTCTGGTATAAGTAGAAGGTGTGGCAAAGGCTGACATTGGACTAATGAATGTAGATCGACAGGAGATAGACAAGGCAACCCAATACCACCAGGAAACTCCTTGGGGGCCCTCTCACAGGCCCCAATGTCAAACAAGGCCCAGTTCATTTCCAATCACTGTGGAGAACATGTCTCACCGGGAAAATTAAACAATCCAGTGCCTACTGTAAAAAACCATCCTGTTATGGATGATGTAATAAACCTGGAAGATAAAAACCCAAGTATGAAATTGCAAATGTATATTTTCACAGACTTCTATAAATGATCATACCCAAAGCTAAGAGTGTGTATAAAAGACATTGTAATTGAGGGAATACTTGACATGGGTGTGGATGTGATTATCATTACTCCAGAATATTTGTAACTGATTGTCCTCTTCAAGAGTCAGATATTCAATTCATAGGAATAAGAACCCTATCTTACACGAGATGTAAAACAAAGCACGAGGTGGGTTGAATGCATAGGGCTAGAAGGACAGAAAGGAAGGTTAAGGCCATATGTAGCTAATATTGCAGTGAATTTATGGGGTCATGACCTATTTTACATCAAAGGAATACCCAGGTTAACATTTCTGCAGTCCCCAGAACTCATGCTTCTGGGAAGGATATTGTAAAATATTATAAACAAAGGTCACTAGCCATTCAGACTGAACAAGAATGCAAAGCAAATAGCAAACTTTCAGAGTTACTAATAGACTTGCCTTTAAAACAGTTAACTGAAACAATGGCCTTTAATGGAAGAAAAATGGCAGGCTTTAGAACAGCTGGTATAGGAACAATTAGATGCTCCCCATATTGAAAAATCAACCAACCCTTGGAATTCTCCTATATTTGTTGTTAAAAATAAATCTGGAAATTGGAGAATGGTGACAGATCTATGAGCTGCCAATAAAGATATCCAGCCTATGAGCCCTCTACAGTCTGGAATTCCTCTGCCTATTCTATTACCAAAAGGATGGCTTCTCATAGTTATTGATTTATAGGATTGTTTCTTCACTATACAGGATACTTTACTATACTATACTATACTATAAAGGATAGAGAAAAATTTGCTTTCACGGTGCCTACTTATAAGAATTCTCAGCCTACTAGGAGATACCAGTGGACTGTCATCCCACAAAGAATGCTCAATAGTCTCACCTTGTGCCAATACTTTTTAAATCAACCATTGGAAATAATATGCAAGCAATTTCCTAAGTCTGTAATTTACTATTACATGGACAACATTCTGTTATCTGACTCAAATGCAGATACTTTAGAAAGACTGTTTGAAGAAGTAAAGAAGTTTTGCCTAAGTGGGAATTCCAAATTGTTCCTGAAAAAATACAAAGAGGAGATTCTGTCAATTACCTAGGTTACAAAATCAGTTTATAGAAAATTAGAACACAAAAGGCACAAATTAGGAAAGACCAATTGTGGACTCTTAATGATTTTCGAAGATTGTTAGGGGATATTCCCAGTCTACAACCGACTGTTGGAATAACATCTGATCTAATAATTCATTTAAACAAAACTTTAAATGGTGACAAAGACTTAAATAGTCCCAGAGAATTAAGAGCTGAAACAGAAAAAGAATTGATGCTCATTGAAGAGAAATTATAGGGCGCACATGTAGATGGAATGAATCCAAATCTTAATTGCATTCTAGTCATATTGCTTTCCAGAATTTCCCCTAAAGGAATTTTAATGCAGAAGGAAGATATTATCTTAGAATGGATCTTTTTACCACAAAAAACAAGTAAAAAATTAAAAACATGTGGGAAAAGTCTCTGAATTAATTATAAAAGGAAAATTGAGACTTCATCAACTAGCAGGTATAGACCCAGCAGAGATTATAGTTCCTTTTACTGCTGGTGAAATTTAAAAAAAAACTATGGGAAGACAATGAACCTTGGCAAAGAGCTTGTGCTAATTTTTTGGGAGTAATTAATAGTAATTATCCCAAAAGTGATAGAATTAACATTATAAAGAGAACTACTTGGATTCTTCCCCAAATTGTACATGATGCACCAATAACTAGGGCCTGTACATTTTATACATATGCAAATAAATTCGGAAAGGCAGATTACAAATTAGAAGAATTAACTGAGGTGGAACAAAGCCCTTATAATTCTGTCTAAAATTATATGCTATTCTCAAGGTACTAAGGGATTTTAAAGAACCTTTCAATATAGTTACTGATTTGAAATATGCAGAAATATGTCTTGCATATTGAAACTGCTGAATTTATAACAGATGATACAGAATTGACTTCATTATTCATACAGGTTCAAGATATAATCAGGAATAGGCTTTGTTCCATATGTGTAACATGCATCTGATCACATACGGGTCTTCCAGGTCCTCTAACACAAGTTAATGCAGAAATTGATCGATTTTTGGCTGGAAATGTGCTGAAGGCCTCAGAACTTCATATAAAAAATCATGTCAATAGCAAAGGATTAAAGAAAGAGTTTTCTATTACATGGCAACAAGCTAAGGAGATTATAAAGAGATGTCCCATTTGCTCTTTCTATAACCAAACACCATTACCAGCAGGGAATAACCCAAAGGTTACTCAAAGGAATGAGATCTGGAAAATGGATATGTTCCACTTTACAATATTTGGAAAAATAAAATATGTACACCACACCATTGACACTTATTCAGGTTTTCAATGGGCAACTGCCTTGTGCTCAGAAAAGGCTGATTCAGTAATAATGCATTTATTATAACTTATGGCCATCATGGGTATACCTGCACAAGTAAAGGCAGATAATGATTCAGCATATGTGTCTAAGAAAATGAAACAGTTTTTTGCTAGTTACAATATAAACCATATTACAGGTATACTAAACAATCCTACAGGTCAAGCAGTTACAGAAAGACCAAATCTAACTACAAAGGATATGCTAAACAAACAGAAAGGGATGGAAAATACCCCCAGAAATAGATTGCATGATACTTTATTAACCTTGAATTTTTTTAATGCTAATGAGGAAGGAACAACAGCAACAGAGAAACATTGGATAATAGAAAAACCTGAATTAAATCAGCTAGTATATTTCAAGAGTGTCATGACCTCACAATAGAAACCAGGAGATGTGCTAAGTTGGGAAAGGGGTTTTGGTCTTGTTTCCACAGAAGAAGAAAAGCTATGGATACTATCAAAATTGATAAGGATTTGGTTTGAAAAAAAGAAACCTCTTGAGAAAGAAAAATGACAGCTCATCCACAGAGGTGACAATCATTCAGTTGGTAAAAAAACTTCATAAAGTTTGGGGCAGGATTCAGTTCTTATTTTTGTAGGAAAATATTTATATTCAAAGAGTGGAGAAACTTTGGACACCTAGATGCCTAAAGATAAAAGATAGCTATCCAGAAACAATCAACAAACATGTACACATCTCTACTTACAAATATGAGCTGACTTTGAAGTTGGACAATGGCTATCTTTCTCTAAATCCAAGCATGTTGTTAAAAGAAAAATTCAGAATTTCTGTCTCATGTCAGGATCCATCTGGTGTGGGACAGAAAGAAGATAGATTTTAAGGAAATATTTTACTTTTCTCCATACCCATTTTGTTTATATTGTATCTTTCATTGAATATATGTCTATATGAATAATGCTTAAATTATCCACAATGAACAGTAGATTTTCCTGCAGTAAACTTTGAAGCTTCCAGAAAGAAGATGGAGCCCCACAACCACAACTCCTTCTGCTTAATAAGATGTCATGATGCTGATATCACTACTCTGAGACCGGTTTTGAGGTATCAGCTGTGGAAATTATGTAGCTTCTTACAATGTTCTGGCCAGAACTCCAAATAAGAACTTCAAAACAAACAAACAAACAAAAAGACCTTATAGACTACTCAGAGACCATTTGTAATTATACAAAACAACAATCTTGAAACTTAACCATCATTTTACTTTTACAGAATCCCATAGAAAAAACATTGCCTCCATGAGAGCAGGAAGCAATTCTAGAGAGCGATATTTCCTCTCTTAACAAATTTTATCCTCATGGTTAGGGACACCCTTAGGGGTTGATTATTACTAGCATAGGGCTGAGGGATGGGATAGAAATTGTGTAGGCCTAGAGATTTAAAAAATGGAAAATTGAATGGGATAATATGTAGATTAGTGTGAACTTATTCACACTAATAATAATAGTGAGTAATAAAGTAAATACTTGTGAGCTATTATTTACGGACAATTTACACTTGTATATTTTCTTGTATATTAATACAAGTTTAAATTATATTTGTTATTTCTGTTTACAATATTTGTACACCTATGCAAAGTTATTTTCTCATATTGTGTGCATGCATGTTTCTACATCTGTTTAATATATTTTGTATATTGATACAATTTTAGGATATATTTATTGTATTTTATGATATATATTTCTACCTCTGATTAAGATATTTATACATTGTTTACATTTTTATGTCATTGTCTTCCTTTATTGCACAGTTATTTAAAGATTGTCTAATATTCTGATATGAAGTCTTAATCTTTAAGTTATATAGGTCTGATAGTCATTCATGTTTGTTATATTTTTAGTCAGACTAATTAGGTTCTTTAGATACATAGAGATTATAGTCTGCATAGATGGGTAACCTTCAACCACTTCAAAGATCTGTAGAACATGGCATTTTAGTAACTTAGGATTCTGTTGTTGTGAGACATGATTGCTCCTGGCAGCACCAATCTATTGCTGAGAAAGTGTTAAGCACCAAAGACACTCCACTTGGAGTTTGTCTTCTTCTTGGCACCTACTCTACTCAGATTTGTGACTACTCTGATTGTTATCAGAGAATCTTTATCCCATAACTAATGGAAGCAGATGCAGAAGTTCACAGTCAAGCACTGTGCTGACCTCTGGGAGTCTTCCTGAAGAAAGGGAGGAGGGATTATAAGAGCCAAGGGGCTCAAAGTCATGAAGGGGGAACCCACAATGACAGCTGACCTGAACTTGTGTGAGTACATAACCTCTTGATCAAGAGTTAGGAAGTCTGCATGGTACTGACCTAGGCCCTCTGCATGTGTGTGACAGTTGCATAGTTCAGTCTGTTAGTATGGGTCCTATATTGATATCTTGACTTATCCCTAACACTTAGCTGGATTTGGGAAACCTTTTCCCCTTGCTAGGTTACCCCACCCAGCTTTGATACAGAGGGCAGAGCTCAGTCCTACTGCAACTTGATGTGCCATGCCTTGCTCAAGCCTGCTGCTTTCTGAAAGGAGATGGAGTAGATGGGGAGAGGGAGTGTGTGTAGGGAGAACAGGAGGAAGAGAGGGAAGGAAAACTCTGGTCAGTATGTAAAATAAATAAATAATAAAATAAAATTAAAAGAATACAAAAAAGAGAAAGAGAAGTAAACGATGACACAAATAATAGCAGAAACAAGACAAACTATAGGGGGCACCAAACTGGTTCAATGAACAATATAGACACAGTTGCTAACAGACCAGGGACATTTCACACTGACACACACAAAAGATATATGATAGTGTCTAACCTCCCCTCTTGTCTCCCAATCAAAGAGTGCCTTCTAAAGACCATATTTACTTCTGGAGATAGTCAGATAAGATGATTAGCGATTAGGTGGAAAGGCGGTTGTCACAAGCAAGCAGTTTAACAGAAGCTAGGATGAGTTAGTAAGGACATCCTGACCTTGGGTTCCTAGAATAGAGTTGAGTAATTTTGCATAAAATTCTCCATTAAAGAGATCAAATTCTAGTTAAACAAGAAATTGTCTCAGTAAGAATCCAAGATGGAGGAATCTTTGTACCATCTTACCCTGTCACAAGTACTCCATAATTCTTTAGGTGTTCTTCATTCTTTAAAATTATTTTTCTTTTGTTAACTTAACAAGATAATTCAAAGCAAATGAACTTTGAATTTATTGACTCTTCTGATCAACCAAGACTAACTATTCACATTTTAAAACTTTTCAGTTGAGCTAATTCTATTCTATTTTTCCAAAATTATTCTTTGCTTCATTTTTTCAACATAATATTTTTATTGATTCTTTAGAAATTTCACATGCGCCCAATATCATACTAGCTTCCCAGTCCTTCCATGTCTGCCCCTACCCTTGTGGCCTACTCCCCCCCAAAATAAAAATTGTATGTCAAAAAAGAAAAATTAAAAAATACAAGTTTGATTTGTGTTATCTGCATACTCACTGAAACTCACTCTAAGTGTCCTGGCGCTAAAATAAAACGGAGTCCTTTCCATTCTGCAATCCTTCCAGAAGCCATCAATTATGGACGACTACACTTCAGTATCCTTATCACACTTTATAAGAGTTCTTAAAGCTTCCTGTTTAGGCTGTTACTTTGGGGTTGGAGATGAAGGTAGAGGTTGTCACAAAAGTCTTCCATGCCCCTCTTTCTCAACTGTACATCTGCAGTCATTGATATGATGGTAAACATAGCTCCCTTACTCTTTACAGTCAGTGGGAGCATAAATCATGGGCTTCCACATGGTTTCTAGTGACAGCATAGACCACAAACACAGGCACTAACTGTCGTAGGACCACAGACCCAGACAAGGCACTCAGAGGTAGCCTGGACCATGGGCATCAACATGACCTCAGTTGGCAGTTCAGTTATTGTATTCCATCATTACAAAATTATTCTTCTTTTCTTTTTATGTCTTAGTTTCTTAGTTTTTATTTGTTTTTGAGACAGGGTCTCATTACATAGCTGAAAGCTAATTTTGAACTTGCTCTATGGTGCAGGCTGGCCTCAACTTAGCTACCTTCATTGTTTTTTCTCTTATGTACTACAATTTTGGGCACACATCTCCAGCCGTGACTTTTTGATCCTGGGTTTTCTTTGTTCATTTGTTTGTGGGGGGTTGGTGTTTCTTCTTTTGGTATAATTTTTGTAACTTTACTTTTTGCACGTATCTGTGCTCTTGTGACTCACTTAGCATATTTAAGGTAGTTATTTTTATTTCTTTTTTCACACAACAACTAGGTCTGCACTTAGGGCTAGTTACTGGAGATTTATATATTTCTTTCTGCCATCTCTATTTAATGTTCTTGTTTCTTCAAATGTGACTACACAGCCAAATAAATAGCTGTTTCTCTTAGACTTTGACATATGTAAATGTTTGACATAAATTATCTATCCCTCTCTTTCCTAGGACAGAAATTTGAAGATTGTGCACGCTATTTAAATCTTTTAGAGTCATGCCTGTTACAGTAAGTTGTCTTCTCCTTTTCCAAAGGAAGTACAATGACAGAACAGAATATGAGATGCATGTATGATTCAGCTCCCTCATACTTGTGTAACTTCTCTCAATCTTGCTATTCTCTTTGTCCTCACTATATTAAGCTACATGCTCACTTTTTTCCTTCCAAACTATTCACAAAAGTTAAACTATGCCAGTCCAGTTACCACTTTATATAAAATAGAACAGAAAGGACTCCATCAGTCCTTGAGTATTGGGTACATGCTTCCTTTTTTTTCCTTTCAAAGAAGAAGCTAAAGGTCAAGACTATCACTTTTGGTGCTGCCTATGCCTTCTTGAGTGAGGAAGTAATTTGAATTAAATAAATTTGCTTTTCTTAAACATTTTGGTATGATACTCTTTGATGTTTATCGTATTTTTAAAAGCTAGATTTTGACCTTCTCAGAAAGATCTTTCGTAGAAACACCACTTCAGAAAAAAAAGTGGATACGTAGAATTATATGAATACATTAATTGTAGGTCTCTGACTGAGGAACAGTCAAGTCAGAAACATGCTATAGTTAGAAATAATACATTGTCTGAGGGACATTTAAACACTTGACTAATTTGTGTAATGATGATTATCTATTTGAAGAATGCTCTGTATGTGAGCACTGAAAGTGTTTTAATTGATGAAAAATATATTTGCAAAGCTAAATTGAAACATTACCAATTTAACTGGCAAATATATAAATGATGAAATTATGTAAATCATATTTTAAATTAAGACTTCCAGCCTAAATGTTCATGGAATAAACACAAACTATGCTTGTTCAGAATTTACATGAAAGGTTTGGGAACTAGACTGGCTTCTTGCTTGAAACTTTCTCTGGCTTTATGGTATACACCCTGGGAATAGAAACAAGGATGAATGGCATCCTCTGATAGGATAAAGCCTGATTTTAGTTCCCAGTTCCAATTTCCTGCTTATTAAATCCTCTCACTACTGATAGCACATAGGAAAAATGACTAATTTTAGTTTGGTTATTTTTTCTTACTCTTGGTCATACATTTAATGAGCAATGAAAATCCATAAAACAAAGCATGAAAAGGAGAAACAAAAACAAAAACATCAAGGTGAAACATGCCTACTGGTCAGATACATAATCACTCCTTGAATTAATCAAGGGGGAGCTAGAAAAAAATGAAATTAAGTGTTATACTTACAGATTGAAAGGCCCTTTTAATATATTCAACAAACAGTCTCATTAAACATTATATATATATGTATGTTCCTGTAGTGAAACCTCTCAACCATTATTTTTCTTAAGCCAATGCTTAGAAAAAAGAGAGAAGACTCTAGAAGAGCATTCTGAACCAACATTGCCAAAGTCCAAGCACATCCACAGCAGTTGTCCTGCTGGATAAAAGGAGGTCAAAATAAAGACACAGGAGAGCAATTCACTTTAGATGTCATCCAAATACTAATTTTCTGCTTTGGTTTCTTCTTGGGGGAGATCATTTGTTTATTTCCCATCTGCCCAGAATCCTGAAATAATTACACAGAAACTATATTATTTGCAATACTGTTTAGCCAATAACTTAAGAGTATTTTTGGCTTATGCTTAAATCTTAAATTAACCCATTTCTATCAATCTATGTATTGCCATGTGGCTGTGGCTTACTGGCAAGGTTACTTCCGGGGTCTGTCTCTGGTGGGACTACATGGCATCTTGCAACTCCACCGTCTTTCTCCCAGCATTCAGTTTAATTACCCCTCCCAGCTCTACTCTGCCTTATAACAGGCCAAGGAAGTTTCTTTATTCATTAAGCAATAAAAGCAACACATATGCAGAAGGACTTCCCATACCATTTTCTCTTTATCTTCTCAGTTTTGTGAACCATCAAATATTGTCATCCCTCTAAGATCCTTTCTCCCTTCTGCTAATTGTTTTTGCCTCTAATCTCTAACAGAATTTCTGATGTTGTCTTCCCAACTATCTGGATTCCAAGTTCTTCTTATGCTTGACTCCTCTGTTGAGCTCTTTTTCTCATCCTGCCACCACATGAAAGACTGACCAAATTCACAGTCACTTCTTTCCTTAGCACACTTCCATTGATCTGTCCATTTCCTCTTCCTGGACTGCTCCACTGTGCATCTCACTGTACAATCACTCTGGAGTTCCCTGAAGCTGTCTCAAGGTATTTCCAAAAGTGTGAATCTATTTAAACAACAATACAATTTTAAATATATACTAAACTGTGTAAAGTATCATAAGCACTGAAATGATTTGAGAACAAAGTATCCTATATACTCCCAAAGCTGTGTAGTTGCAAGTTCTGGCTCTACGTATACAATGTGCAGATTATGATGCGCAGTCAGGCTTCTGAACCACAAGACTCCATGCCTGAGTCTTCATACTGACTTAGCTCTTGAATATCAGCTAAGATTACTGTTATCAAATTGGACACCAGGACTGGCATTTGCATTATCTCTTCCTTCAGATGTTGTGTTGCACATTCGCTTTCTGAAATATTTTTTTACATTGTTTTTTTTTTCATTCAAAAACATAATTAAAGAAATAACATTTTTTCCTTTCTTCCCCTTCTCCCGGTCCCCTCCCGCTACCCCCCTCCTCCTCCCCCTTCTTCCTTGAAAGAGGGCATGGTGCCCTGCCCTGTTGGAAGTCCAAGGCCCACCCCCTCCCTCCCGGCCTTGGGAGGAGTGCATTCAAAAAGACTCGGTTCCCAAAACGATAATACATGCAGAAGAGATAGGTCTTGGTGTCGTTGTTGGGTTCTCTATCCGCCAACTTTCGCTGCCACATTCAGAGAGTCTGGTTTGATCATATGCTCATTCAGTCCCAGTCCAGGTGGATTGGTGCGCTCCCATTAGTTCAGGCACACTGTCTCAGTAGGTGGACCAGCCCCTCACGGTCCTAACTTCCTTTCTTATCTTCTCCCACCTTCTCCTCTTCAACTGCACCTTGGGGGCTCAATCCATTGCTCTGATGTGAATGTGGGTCTCTGTCTCTATCTCCATCCATCGGATGAAATTTGTATAATGGTGATCAGGATAATCATCAATGTGACTATGGTACAAGGCTAGTTCTGGCACCCTCTCCTCTGCTACACAAGAAAGTGTGGATTATATACTCATTAGAATACTACTCAGCGGTAAAAAAACAATGACATCTTGAATTTTGCATGCAAATGGATGGAAATAGAAAATGCTATCCTGAGTGAGGTAACCCAAACCCAGAGAGATGTTTATGGTATGTACTCACTCATTAGTGGACCCTAGCTATAAAATAAAGGACACTAAGCTTATAGCTCACAAGCCCAGAGAAGCCGAATAGCAAGGTGAACCCAAAGAAAGCATATACAGATCCTGCTGGAAGTTGGAAGCAAACAAGATCATCAAGCAAAAGTTGGAAGCCAGGGTGCGGGGATAGAGGTGGGAGGTAGGGGAGCAGGGGAAGGGGAGAGGGGGAAGGAGAAGGG
>PVIU01032128.1:0-13135 GCA_004026605.1 Ondatra zibethicus
AATATAAAAGCACCAACATATGTATAAGAAACATTACTAGAACTCAAAGCACATGTCAAACCCCACACACTAATTTTAGGAGATTTCAGCACTCCTCTTTCACCAATGGACAGGTCAACCAGACAGAAACTTAACAGAGAAATAAGAGAACTAACAGGTGTAATGAATCAAATGGACTTAATAGACATCTATAGAACATTCCACCCAAATAGGAAAGAATATACCTTCTTCTCAGCATCTCATGGAACCTTCTCAAAAATTGATCACATACTTGGTAACAAAGCAAACATCCACAGATACAAAAATATTTTAGTAACCACCTGGGTCTTATCGAATCACCATGGAATAAAGTTAGAATTTAACAACAATTCTTCCCTCAGAAAGCATACAATCTCATGGAAACTGAATAGTCAACTACTGAACCACCCCTGCGTCAAGGAAGAAATAAAGAAAAAAATTAAAGTCTTCCTTGAATTCAACGAAAATAAAGACAGAACATACCCAAACCTATGGGACACTATGAAAGCAGTGCTAAGAGGAAAGTTCATAGCACTAAGAGCCCACATTAAAAAAAAGGAGAAAGCTCACATTAGAGACTTAATAGCACAGCTGAAAGCTCTAGAAAAAAAAGAAGTAGATTCACCCAGGAGGAGTAGAAGACTGGAAATAATCAAACTGAGGGCTGAAGTCAACAAAATAGAAACACAGAAAACAATCCAAAGAATCAATGAAACAAAGAGTTGGTTCTTTGAGAAAATCAACAAGATTGACAAACCCCTATCCAAACTAATGAAAAGGCAGAGAGAGAACACACAAATTAAGAAGATCAGAAATGAAAAGGGGGACATAACAACAGACACTGAGGAAATTCACAGAATCATTAGGTCAAAAGCCTGTATGCCACAAAATTGGAAAATGTAAAAGAATGGACAGTTTTTCTTTTCTTTTTTTATTTTTAAAATATTTTCTTTGTTTTTTTTTTGTTTTCTTTTGTTTTTGTTTTTTGTTTGTTTGTTTGTTTGTTTGTTTGTTTTTCGAGACAGGGTTTCTCTGTGGCTTTGGAGCCTGTCCTGGAACTAGTTCTTGTAGACCAGGCTGGTCTCAAACTCACAGAGATCCGCCTGCCTCTGCCTCCTGAGTGCTGGGATTAAAGTTGTGCGCCACCAACGCCCGGCTTTAAGAAATGGACAGTTTTTTAGATAAATACTATGCACCAAAATTAAATCAAGACCAGATGAACAATTTAAATAGACCTATAATTCGTGAGGAAATAGAAGCTGTCATAAAAAAACCTCCCAAGCAAAAAAAGCCCAGGACCAGATGGTTTTAATGCAGAATTCTACCAGAACTTCCAAGAAGCACTAATACCTATACTCTTTAATGTGTTTCACATAATAGAAACAGAATAGTCATTGTCAAAGCCAAACTCTTTTTGTGAAGCTACAGTTACCCTGATACCAAAACCACACAAAGACTCAACCAAGAAAGAGAATTACAGACCAATCTTGCTCATGAACATCGATGCAAAAATTCTCAATAAAATATTGGCAAACTGAATCCAAGAACACAACAAAAAATAATCCATTATGATCAAGTAGGCTTCATCCCAGAGATGCAGGGCTGGTTCAACATATGAAAATCTATCAATGTAATACATTATATAAATAAACTGAAAGAAAAAAACCATATGATCATTTCATTAGATGCTGAAAAAGCATTTGACAAAATTCAACACCCCTTTATGATAAAAGTCTTGGAGAGATTAGGGATACAAGGATCATATCTAAATATAATAAAAGCAATATGCATCAAGCCAACAGGTAACATGATATTTAATGGAGAGAAACTCAAAGCCATTCCACTAAAATCAGGAACAAGACAAGACTGTCCACTCTCTCCGTATCTCTTCAACATAGTGCTTGAATTTCTAGCAATAGCAATAAGACAAGAGAAGGAGATCAAGGGGATTTGAATTGGAAAGGAAGAAGTCAAACTTTCGTTATTTGCAAGATGATATGATAGTGTACATCAGTGACCCCAAATACTCTACCAAAGAACTCCTACAGTTGATAAATACCTTCAGTGATGTGGCTTCAGTGATACAAGATCAACTCAAAAAAGTCAGTAGCCCTCCTATACACAAAGGATAAAGAAGCAGAGAGGGAAATTAGAGAAACTTCACTTTCATGATAGCCACAAATAGCATAAAGTATCTTGGGGTAACACTAACCAAGGAAATGAAAGATCTATTTGACAAGAACTTAAAGGCTTTGAAGAAAGAAACTGAAGAGGACACCAGAAAATGAAAGGATATCCCATGCTCTTGGATTGGTAGGATCAACATAGTAAAAATGGCAATTATACCAAAGGCAATCTATAAATTCAAAGCAATCCCCATCAAAATCCCAACAAAATTCTTCATAGACCTTGAGAGAACAATAATCAACTTTATATGGAAAAACAAAAAACCCAGGATAGCCAAAGCAATCCTATACAATAAAGGAACTTCTGGAGGCATTACCATCCCTGACTTCAAACTCCATTACAGAGCTACAGTAATGAAAACAGCTTGGTACTGGCATAAAAACAGAGACATTGACCAATTGAATTTAATTGAAGACCCGGATATTAACCCACAAACCCATGAACACCTGATTTTTGACAAAGCAACTAAAATTATACAATGGAAGAAAGAAAGCATCTTCAACAAATGGTGCTGGCATAACTGGATATCAACCTGTAGAAGAATGAAAATAGATCCATATCTATCACCATGCACAAAAGTCAAGTCTAAATGCATTAAAGACCTTAATATAAATCTGACCACACTGAACCTGATAGAAGAGAAAGTGGGAAGAAGGCTGCAACACATGGGCACAGGAGACCACTTCCTATGTATAACCCCAGTAGCACAGACAATAAGAGCAACAATGAATAAATGGGACCTCCTGAAGCTGAGAAGCTTCTGTAAAGCAAAGGACACTGTCATTAAGACAAAAAGGCATCCTACTGAATAGGAAAAGATCTTCACCAACCCCACATCAGACAAAGGTCTGATCTCCAGAATATATAAAGAACTCAAGAAACTAGACATTCAAATTCTAAATCACCCAATTAAAAATGGGGTACTGAACTAAACAGAGAATTCTCAACAGAAGTTCAAATGGCCAAATGATACTTAAGGTCATGTTCAACTTCCTTAGCGATCACGGAAATGCAAATCAAAACAACTTTGAGATATCATCTTACACCTGTCAGATTGTAAAAACAACAATGATAGTCTATGTTGGAGAGGATGTGGAGTTAGGGGAACACTCATCAGTTGCTGGTGGGAATGCAAACTTGTGTAACCACTTTAGAAATCAGTGTGGCGGTTTCTCATGAAATTGGGAATCAACCTACCTCAGGATCCAGCATTACCATTCTTGGGAATATGCCCATGAGATGCCCAATCATACTACAAAAGCATTTGTGCAACTATGTTCATAGCAGCATTGTTTGTAATAGCCAGAACCTGGAAACAACCTAGATGCCCCTCAGTGGAAGAATGGATTAAGAAAGTATGGAATATATACACATTAGGGTTTTCCTCAGCGGTAAAAAAAAATGACATTTTGAATTTTGCATGCAAATGTATGGAAATAGAAAACACTATCCTGAGTGAGCTAACCCAGACCCAAAAAGATGAATATGGTATGTACTCACTCATTAGTGGATTCTAGCCATAAAAAAAGGGCATTGAGCCTATAGTTCACAGGCCTAGAGAAGCCAAATAACAATGTGAACCCAAAGAAAAACATATATAAATCCTCCTGGAAATTGGAAGCAGACAAAATTGCTGTTCAAATGTTTGGAGCATGGGAGTGGGTGTAGGAGTGGAGGTGGGGTTAGAGGAAGGGGAGAGGGGGAGAGAGAAGGTAGAAGGGAACGATTGGGGAGAGCTTGGGGGAGTGGGAGGGTTGAGATAGAGGAAGGGCGGACATAGGAGCAGGGAAAAAATATCTTCATTAAGGGAGCCATTTTAGGGTTGGCAAGAGACTTGGCTCTAGAGGGGATCCCAGCTGTCCACATGGATGTCCCCAGCTAGGTCCTTGGGTATCAGAGGAGAGGGTGCCTGAACTGGCCTTGCCCCATAATCACACTGATGATTATCTGGAATATCACCATAGAATCTTCGTCTGGCGATGGATGGTGATAGAGACAGAGGCCAACATCGGAGCACTGGACTGAGCTCCCAAGGTCCAGTTGAAGAGCAGAAGGAGGGAGAAGATGAGTAAGGAAATCAGGACCTCAAGGGGTTGGTTCACCTACTGAGACAGTGTGCCTGATCTAATGGGAGCTCACCAAATCCAGCTGGACTGGGACTGAAGAGCATGTGATCAAACTGGACTCTCTGAATGTGGCTGCCAATGGGGGCTGACTGAGAAGCCATTGATAATGGCACTGGGACTTGTTTCTACTGCATGCACTGGCTTTTTGGGACTCTAGTGTATTTGGATGCATATCTTCCTAGACCTGGATGGAGTGGAGAGGGCCTTGGACTTCCCACAGGGCAGGGTACCCAGCCCTCTCTTAAGGCTGGAGGGGGAGGGAGGAGAGTTAGTGGGGGAGCAGGAGGGGAATGAGAGGAGGGGAGGAAGTGGAAATTTTTGAACGGAAAAATAAAAAAATTAGAAAAAAATTGGAATCAGAAAGATAGCTCAAAGATTAAAGGTGCTTGCTGCCAGAAAAAAAAAAGAGTCAGAGCGAGAGAGAGAGAGAGAGAGAGAGAGAGAGAGACAGAGAGACAGAGAGAGAGATGAGAGAGAGAAAGAGAGAAAAATGAGATAGTGCTTGAACATGGATTTAAGCCAATAGAAAGTGTTTATTAGTCTCCTAGAAACTACATGGGTGTGTTTGGGATTCCAGTACAGCAACTAGACTTTCTCAGGGTGAGCTTTAATGCACAAAAACCAGATTCTGGGTTGACACACTTCAGCTAACAATAGCAGTGAGCCAGAACTGGTAGCATAGAATCAATATGTTACTGTGTGCTTAGAGAAAGGTTTAACATTTAGAGATATTCTCTGAGCTATGTACTTTGGCGGTTTAAGCCTCTGATTTAGTTGTGGTAGGAATTTCCGTGTTTTAGCTCAAGTGCTGGGCTTTACACCTTCCATGGTGCTTCCCTCAAAGGGACAGTTGGGCTTATCCATGGTGGTCTGCTAATGCTTGATCTTGTTACACAGGAGGGTGAGTGGGATTCCCCACTGTATGCTGTGAATGTCTTTTATTACCATTGGTTGATATAGAAGCTGCTGTGGCCTATGGCAGGGCAGAATATAGGTAGGTGGGAAAACTACACTGAATGCAGGGACAAAGAAGGCAGAGTCAGATAGATGCTATGTAGCTGCCGAAGGAGAAAGACTCCAGAACATTACCAGTAAGCCAAGGCATCGTGGCAATACACAGATTAATAGAAATTGGCTAGTTTAAGATATTAGAGCTAGCTAGGAATATGCCTAAGTCGTTGACCAAACAGTGTTGTAATTAATATAGTTTTTGTGTGATTATTAGAGTCTGGGTGGCCTGGAAACAAGTGCAGTCTCTACCTACAGGTGGGGTCTGTGCAACCTGAGCATATTGTGCCCTCAGAGGCCAGAAGGGGCTATTGAATCCTCTGGATAACTGGATAACAGGATACCTGGATTTTCCAATGTTGTCAGCTCCCCTATGAACGCAGAAAATTGGATTCCAGTCTTCTGGAAAAGCATCCAGCACGTTTTACTGCTGAACCATTTCTTCATTCTTTCACAATTACTTCCTTACAGATGATGAAACAGCTCTGCAAGACTAGTTCATTCTCTAAAGCTTTGGCAGTCTGAAATATTTTAGCAGAAATTCAAGAGGAAATCATACATTTTTTATGCTCTCTCTCTCTGTCTGTCTCTCTCCCTCCCTCCTTTCTTTCTTTCTTTCCTTCCTTTCTTTTTTCTTCATTTCTTTCCTTCTTTCTTTTCTTCTTTTTGATATAGTCTTTCTGCACGTCTGCTCTGCTAGAAGCTGCTCTATGAACCAAGTTTGCCTCAGAGTCAGAGTTGAATGAGTCAGCCTCTGTCTTCAGAGTACTCTGTTCAAAGCCAGAGACTTCCACATCATGCCTAGTTCATGAATTTCTATTTAATTACCTTTTTAATTAAAAAAGTATATCATACAGAATGTACATTTTAAACAAAATATCCACTAATTTGATACAGTGCATTCCTCCATCCAACAGTGCTAAGACTGCTGTAGGAAATCTTGCAGCCAGTAGCCTTTTCAAGTTACCCGCTCACTTGGGCATGGCCTCTTATACTACTTATGCCCATGTAAAGCATGCGTCCGGCCTTGGGCAGCAGAGGAGAGGGTGCCTGAACTAGCCTTGTCCCATAGTCACATTGATGAATATCTTGATCATCACCATAGAAATTTTGTCCGATGGATGGAGACAGAGACAGAGACCCACATTCACATCAGAGCAATGGACTGAGCTCCCAAGGTTCAGTCGAAGAGCAGAAGGTGGGAGAAGATGAGCAAGGAAGTTAGGAACATGAGGGGCTGGTCCACCCCCTAAGACAGTGCATCTGAACTAATGGGACCTCACCAAATCCAGCTGGACTGGGACTGAATGAACATATGATCAAACTGGACTCTCTGAATGTGGCTGCCAATGGGGGCAGACTGAGAAGCCATCAATAATGACACTAGGACCTATCTCTTCTGCATGTATTATCTTTTTGGGAACCTAGTCTATTTGGATGCACACCTTCCTAGGACTGGATGGAGGGGGAAGGGCCTTGGACTTCCCACAGGGCAGGGTACCATGCCCTCTTTTAAGGAAGCAGGGGGAGGGAGGAGGGGTGGGGGGGAGTGGGAGGGGACTGGGAGAAGGGGAGGAAATATAAATTTTTTTTGAATGAAAAAAATAAAAGAATATGAAAAAAAGAAAGAATGTGGCACTTTTAGGAATGATAGTGTCTTTACAGACTAATAATGAACAGCTAGTTGATGGGATTAATACCATTGAAAATCAAAAGTTACCTGAAAAAATTAATACTATTGAGAAGGATAACAATTTGACAGACAATATTTAATCCATATTTAAGGGTACTGAGAAATTATCTGAAAGAATTAATACTGTTGAATTTGACAGTCAAAATGTGTTAAAAAGTTATGATAGGTTAGCAGATAGAGTATCTCTCCAGGATGGCAATCTGCATGCTATCCAAATAATGTCCAAGGATGAGGTGTTATCTTTAAAGGAGAAGCTTCAGACTTGGAGTCCCACATGTAGAATGAAGAACAGAGGCTAGGTGCCTCAATGAAATTACTAGAAATATATACAGGCCAGGAGATTCAGATTTACAAAAGACAGTAGTAACAAGATTTGAAATGGGGGCTGGAGAGATGGCTCAGAGGTTAAGAGCACTGGCTGCTCTTCCAGAGGTCCTGAGTTTGATTCCCAGTAACCACATGGTGGCTCACAGTCATCTGTAATGAGATCTGGTGCCCTCTTCTGGCCTGCAGACAGAATACTGTATACATAATTAATAAATAAATCTAAAAAAAAGAGGCTCAACATAGCAGCGGCTACTGTAAAAAAAGATTTGAAATGATTGAGGAAATTATTTGAGTTGATGAACGGGGAAAGAAGGCACAAGGACAGGATTCAACATCGCCAGTAACTGTCAGAGATGACTTACCCAGGGTTTTAGCTTCCTCCCCTGTAATCTACTCTGACAAAGCTTCAAGTTCTAAAAGCCCAAAAGGATCCAAAGAAGGTAAATGGATACCTATAGGAATGAATGATCTAAAAGAAATTAAGCAAGCTGTTATAACTTACGGCTTGCATTCCACATTTGGTAGGAAGATGATAAAGACATGGGCTTCTAGCATTAAGGCAATACCACATGACTGGCTTCAGTTAGTTTCAGCCGTCCTGGACGATGGGCCCCAGTTGATGTTTAGATGCTATTTTAAGGAAGACAGTAAAATTTTAGAACAACAGGGAAAATCAAAAGGACTTAAGACTCCCCAAGATCAAATTCTTGGTGAGGGCACTTATGCTGACCCACAGGTTCAAGCTCTTTACAGTGAACAAATCTTGTCCCTATGCTACAAAGCAGACTTAAATGCTTGGGACAGGATTCAAGAACTAGTAAAAGGAATTGAATCATATATCAGGGTTAAACAAGGCCAAAGAGAACCCTTTAGTGGCTTTTTACAAAGATTAATTAAGGCTGTACAAATAGGAGTAACAGACCCAGATGCTAAATGAGTACTTATTGAATCTCTGGCTTTTGAAAATGCAAATTTAGAATGCAAAAAGACACTTGGGCCTTTAAAGGTTAGATCATCACCTATGGATGAATGGATTCTGCATACAATGAACATCAAGACATTTTAATAGAGTACTGAATCTTGGGTAGAAAAAGCAATTTCCAAAGGAATGGGGAGACATCAAAATGCCAAATGTTTTAATTGTGTTAGCATAGGACATCCAAGAAGGGATTGTAGACAAGGAATTCCTAGGAATAATATCTCTTCTAGGAATGGCAAGAATAGGATGACTCAGCCTTCAGGTATATGTAGAATATGTGGCAAAGGCTGACATTGGACCAATGAATGCAGATCAACAAAAGACAGACAAGGCAACCTGATACCTAATTGGGAAACTCCTTGAGGGGCCTCTCTCAGGCCCCCAAGCCAAAAGTGGACCAGTCATTCCCAGTCATTGTGGAGGACATGTCTCACCAGGAAAATTAAAAAGTCCAGAGCCTTCTGTAAAAGACCATACTGTTCTAGATGATGGCATAAACATGGAGGATAAATAAAAAATTCTGATAGGAAATAGGAAATGTATATTCTGGCCAAAGCTAAGAGTGCATATAAATGGCATTGCAATTGTTGGTTTGATAGACACAGGCACAAATGTGAATATCATTACTCCAGAATCTTGGCATCCAAATTGGCCTCTTCAAAAGGCAGAAGTTCAACTACAAGGAATTGGAACTCTATCTCAAGTTAAAGAAAGCACGAGATGGGTTGACTGCATAGGGCCAGAAGGTCAGAGAGGGAAGCTGAGGCCATATGTGGCTAATATTGCAACAAATTTATGGGGTCATGACCTTCTGCAGCAATGAAATACCCAAATTAACATTCCTGCAGTCTCAGGAACTTATAATTCTGGGAAGGATATTATAAGGTACTATATACAAAGGTCACTGGCCATTCAGGCTGTGCAAGAACACAAAACAACTAGCAAAACTTTAAAGGTACCAACAGCCCAACCTTTAAAATGGTTAACTGAGAAACCAATAAGGGTTAAACAGTGGTTTCTAGCTGAAGAAAAGCTGCAGGCTTTAAAATAGCTGGTAAAAGAACAACTAGATGCTCACCATATTGAAGAATCAAACAGCCCTTGGAATTTTTCTGTATTTGTTGTTAAAAAGAAATCTGGTAAATGGAGAAAGGTGACTGATCTAAGAGCTGTCAATAAAGTAATTCAACCTATGGCCCCTCTACAATCCGGAATTCCTCTGCCTTCTCTATTACCAAAAGGATGGCCCAGTCTAGTTATTGATTTGAAAGATTATTTCTTCACTATACCTTTACAAGAAAAGGATAGAGAAAAATTTGCTTTCACGGTGCCTACTTATAATAATTCTCAGCCTACTAGGAGATATCAATGGACTATCCACCCACAAGGAATTCTCAATAGCTCCACTCTGTGCCTATACTTTGTAAGTCAGCCATTGGAAATAATACGTAAGCAATTTCCTAAGTCTATAATTTACCATTACATGGATGATATTTTGCTATCTGATTCAAATATAGATACTTTAGAAAGAATGTTTGAAGAAGTAAAGAAAGTTTTGCTAAAATGGGGATTACAAATTGTTCCTGAAAAAACACAGAGAGAAGATTCTGTCAATTACCTAGGTTTCAAAATAGAGTTACAGAAAATTAGAACACAAAAAGCACAAATTAGGAGAGACCGGTTGTGGACTCTTAATGACTTTCAAAGATTGTTAGGGGACATTTCTAGTCTACAACCAGCTGTTGGGAAAACACCTGATCTAATAATTCACTTAAACAAAATCTTAGATGGTGATAAAGACTTGAATAGTCCCTGGAACTTAACAGCAAAAGCAGAAAAAAAATTAACAGTCATTGAAGAAAAATTACAGGAGGCACATGTGGATAGGGTGAATCAAAATTTTAAATGTATTCTAGTCATATTGCCTTCCAGAATTTCCCCTATATGAATTTTAATGCAGAGGGAAGATATCTTAGAATGGATCTTTTTACTACATAAACCATGTAAAAAATTAAGAACTTATGTGAAAAAAGTCTCTGAATTAATTATAAAAGGAAAATTGAGATTTCATCAATTAGCAGATATAGACACAGCAGAGATTATAGTGCCTTTTACTACTGATGAAGCAAAAAAGTTATGGATGAACCATAGTAAAGAGCTTGTGCTAATTTTTTGGGAGAAATTAATAGCAATTATCCCAAAAGCAATAGACTTGACTTAATAAAGAGAACTTCTTGGATTCTTCCCCAAATTGTACGTGATGCTCCAATAACTGGAGCCTATACATTTTATTCTGATGCAAATAAATCAGGGAAGGCAGGTTACAAATCAGAAGAATCAAGTAAGGTGGAACAAAGCCCTTATAATTCTGTTCAGAAGGCAGACTTATATGCTCTTCTCATGGTGCTAAGGGATTTTAAAGAACCTCTCACTATAGTTTCTGGTTCACAATATGCAGAAAGAATTGTCTTGCATATTGAAACTGCTGAATTTATACCAGATGATACAGAATTGACTTCATTATTTATACAGGTGCAAGACATAATCAGGAATAGGGTTTGTCCTATATACATAACACACATCCAATCCCATACGGGTCTGCCAGGTCCTCTAGCACAAGGTAATGCTGAAATTGATCAATTATTAATTGGAAGCTTGTTGCAAGCCTCAGAATTTCATAAAAATCATCATGTCAATAGCAAAGGTTTAAAGAAAGAGTTTTCTATTACATGGCAACAAGCTAAGGAAATTAAAAGAGATGTCCTACTTGCTCTTTCTATAACCAAACACCATTGCCTGCAGGGACTAACCCAAAGGATCCTCAAAGGAATGAAATCTGGCAGATGGATGTGTTCCACTTTGCAGAATTTGGAAAATTAAAATATGTACATCACACCATTGACACTTATTCAGGCTTTCAATGGCCAACTGCTTTAAGCTCAGAAAAGGCTGATTCAGTAATCACACATTTATTAGAAGTTATGGCCATCATGGGTATACCTGCACAAATAAAGACAGATAATGGCCCAGCATATGTCTCTAAGAAAATGAAACTTTTTTTGCTTATTACAATATTAAGCATATTACAGGTATACTACACAATCCTACAGGTCAGGCAGTTGCAGAAAGATCAAATTGAACTACATAGGATATGTTAAACAAATAGAAAGGGATGGAAAATACCCCCAGAAATAGATTACATAATGCTTTATTGACTTTGAATTTTCTTAATGCTAATGAGAAAGGAACAACAGCAGCAGAGATACATTGACTAATAGAAAAGTCTTCTGAATTAAATCAGCCGGTTTATTTCAAGGTTGTGTTGACCTCACAATGCAAGCCAGAAGATGTGGTACGTTGGGGAAGGGGTTTTGCTCTTGTTTCCACAGGAGAAGAAAAACCATGGATACCATCAAAATTAATAAAGATTCAATTTAAAAAAGAGAAATGACAGCTCGTCCACAACAGTGACAATGATACAGGTTGTAAGAAAAGCATATAGGGTTGGGACAGAGTTCTCCTCCTATCTTTCCAGGAAAATACACATCTTCAAAAATTCAAGAGACACTGGATGTTTGAATACTGACAGATGGAAAAATAACTATTCACTAAGTATCATTGGGAAAAAGAAATACGATTTATGAGATCAGGTAACTGATACATATACATTTAAACATATATTTAAACATATACATATATCTATATATTTATGAATATATAGTGTTGCCTTCAGAGTTGGACATTGGCTCTATCCTTCTCTAAATCCAAGCATGTCGTTAAAATAAAAATTCAGAGCTTCTGTCTCATGGCAGGAGCCATGATATGGGACAGAAAGAAAAAAGAATTTAGAAAAAAATTTTACTTTTATTCATACCTATTTTTGTCTCTATCGTACCTTTCATTGAATATATATGTCTTTATATGTCTATATAAATAATGTTTAAGTTTTCCACAATGAACAATGAATTTTCCTGAAGTAATCTTTGAAGTTTCCAGGAAGAAGATGGGGCCTCACAACTCCACCTGGTTGATACGATGTCATGATGCTGATAGCACTACTATAAAGACCTGTTTTGGGTACCAACAGCTCAAGATGGTTCCAACTTGGTTAGCTGAAATGGTGCACTTTTTTTCAATGTTCTGGCCAGAACTCCAAATAGGAACCTCAGAAAAACCCTACCGAATACTCAGAGGCTATTTGCAATTATACCAGACAGTAATCTTGGAACTTAACCATCATTTTACTTTCACAGGATCCCATAAAAAGAACATCACCACCATGACAGCTGGAAGTAATTCTAGAAGATGACATCTTCTCTCCCAACAAAGTTTGTCCTCAGGGTTAGCTCGGGTAAGCTGTTTCAGTGGGTATTCCCATCATGGTCTTGACCCATTATCACTCCACACTCTTTTCAACTGGACTTTGGGAGCTCAGTCCAGTGCTTCTCTGTGGATCTCTGCATCTGCTTCCATCAGTTGCTAGATGAAGGTTCTGTGCTGACAGCTAAGTTAGTCATCAAGCTGACTACAGGGCAAGGCCAGTTCAGGCACCTTCTCCAGTATTGCTTAGGGGTTTAGCTGGGGTCATCCTTGTGAAGTCCTGGGAATTTCCATAGTGCCAGGTTTCTTGGTAGCCCTGTAGTGGCTCCCTTGATCAAGATATCTCTTTCCCTGCTCTCCCTCTCTGTCCTTCCCTCATCTCAGCCATGCCATTTCCTCATACTCTCCTCTACCCTCCCCTCTCCCTCCCTCCTCCCTTTCACCTCTTCCTTCTCCTCCCACCACCACACTCCCAAT
>PVIU01032129.1:0-13931 GCA_004026605.1 Ondatra zibethicus
CAGCCTCACTCCCACCTTTATTCCCACCCCCGTGCTCCAACTTTTGCCTGGCCATCTTGTTTGCTTCCAATTTCCAGGAGGATCTATATATGTTTTTCTTTGGGTTCACCTTGCTATTTGGCTTCTCTAGGCTTGTGTACTATAGGCTTAATGTCCTTTGTTTATGGCTAGAGTCCACTAGTGAGTGAGTACATACCATATTCATCTTTTTGGGTCTGGGTTATCTCACTAAGGATAGTGTTTTCTATTTCCATCCATTTTCATGCAGAATTCAAGATGTCATTGTTTTTTACCTCTGAGTAGTATCCTAATGTGTAAATATTCCACATTTTCTTTATCCATTCTTCTGTTGAGGGGCACCTAGGTTGTTTCCAGGGTTCTGGCTATTATAAACAATGCCACTATGAACATAGTTTAACCAATGCTTTTGTAGTATGGTTGGGCATCTCTTGGGTATATTTTAAATGCTTTTGAAGTATGATTGGGCATCATTTGGGTATATTCCCAAGAGTGGTATTGCTGGATCCTGAGGTAGATTGATCCCCAGTTTCCTGAGAAACCGCCACACTGATTTCCAAAGTGGCTGGACCAGCTTGCATTCCCATCAGCAATGGATGAGTGTTCCCCTTACTCCACATCCTCTCCAACATAGGCTATCCTTGGTGTTTTTTATTTTAGCCATTCTGACAGGTGTGAGATGGTATCTCAGTGTTGTTTTGATTTGCAAAAATTGCAATAAATTACTGGCAAACCGAATCCAAGAACACATCAAAGTGCATGGTGTCTTAATCAATAGGGACTTACCTTTTACCCCTGGGGGAATGGGAGTCAAAAAGGGTACTGACAATAGGCTACAGTATTGTGAATCTATTAAAAATCCCTGAACAATAACCCGAAATAGTGCTTTTCATGTCTGTTGTGGGGTTTTTTTTTTGTATGATGGAGATTATAGTTACATAGTTTCTCCATTTCCTTTCCTCATGTCAAACTCTCTTGTTAGAGGAGAGGTACCACCTGTTTTTCCTGGTCACCCGGCTAGCTTAGCCCTGAAATAATCAAACAGAAAACTGTATTATTAAATCACTGCTTGGCCAATTAGCTTTAGCTTCTTATTGGCTAACTCTAACATATTAATTTTACCCATCTCCGTTAATTTGTGCATCACCACGAGGTCATGACCTCCAGCAAAGTTTCAGCATGTCTGTCACTGGAGGCTCCATGAGTTCTTTCTGATTCTGCCTCTTTTCTCCCAGCATTCCATTTAGTTTTCCCTGCCTATCTAAGTTCTACCCTATCAACAGGCCAAGGCAGTTTCTTAAATCATTAACCAATAAAAGCAACACATAGACAGAAGGACCTCCCAACCATTTCCCCTTTTCTGTTTAAACAAAAGGGAAGGGTTTAACATAGTAAAATTACATAACAAAACAGGTATCAAGCAAGAATTACAGTTACAATATTTATATCTATTTATCTTTTATCATATGTAAGCAAAACTATAACCATAACTATCTTCAACTCCATCAAAGACTTCAGCAAGATAGAATATTACTTAAGTAAACAATAAGTTTATTGTAAGCAACTTTCAAAACTCTAGAAATGCCAGAGATATCTTGCTACCTGGACAGTCACCCAAAGTTCTTTTGTACAATTGGGGCATCCTTCTTCAGCCTACAGGCCCATAGTTTCCAGCAGACTTTTCATGAAGCAGGAAATCTCAAAGACAGTTCCGCCTGTATTGGCAGCCTGCCAGTTACTTTCTTCTGTATCCTGCAGAATGTCTTGCAGAGTCTTTCATGAAGCAGGACCCTGAAGGATCGTCTCACCTTTAGGCAAGCTCAGCAGTCATTTCTCTGTGGATCCTGCATGTCCAGTTCATCAAACAAGCTCCATAAAGAGCCTCTTCGATGCCCATCTTTCTCCTGAAGTAAATTGGTGCTACCATGAGCAGATGTGTCTCATTTAAATTTTTAAATCATTTAAATGCCACATTCTGAAGGTCTCTGAAAGATTTGAAGAATACCTATCCTTCTGAAATACATCTCTGTACTTCTAGAAAATCTAAGTAACATGACTACAATCTTGACTATTATAAATGATTATCTATTAGCCTATATTTCTTAATTATACATTTTAAATGAGCTGCACAATCACAATACCTTAATCAAGAGCAGAAATATATATATATATACATATATATCACACATCCCCCTTTAAATACAAATAAACATTTATAAACAATATTTTAGAATATTGACATAGTTTCTCTAAACTGTGTCCTACTGTTTATTGGGTGAAGTATTTTCTTTTTGGGGGTGTTCACAGCAACTTTTCAGGAAGTCTTTTTACATTAAACCATATTGGTCTAGAAGCAATTCACAGGTTCTCATCGTCTGTGGAAACAAAATAAGAACCTCTTTTCCAAAGCAATATATCTTGTGTCAACTTGACACACAAACTGGAGTTATCTGAAAGGAGGTAACCTAAATTGAGAAAATGCCTCCATAAGATCCTGTTGTAGAGCATTTTCTTATTGATTAGGGGAAGAAGGCCCAGCTCCATTGTAGGTGACACCATCTATGGGCTGGTGGTCCTGGATTCTGTAAGAAAGCATGTTAGACAGTTAGCAACACCCCTCCATGGCCCCAGAATCAGTTTCTGCCTCCAGGTTTCTGTCCTATTCAAATCCCTGTCCTCACTTCTTTCAGTGGTGAACAGCAATATGGAAGCATAAGCCAAATAAATTGTTTCCTCCCCAACTCTCTTTATGGTCATTGAAAAAATGATAAAATCATCACAGCAATAGGAACACTAAGACCTTTTTATAGCTAATATGTAAACATAATGAAAGTAAAATAAGTTTTAACATGCTAATATTTACAGTTGATATTTTGAATAATTACAAATTATATGAAATCCCCCAAAATGAGAGTGAAGATCAAGAAGAAGCATTCAAAAGAAAAGGAAAAAGAAGAAAAGAGCATAGAAGATAAAGAGAAGAAAATAAAGAACAAGGAGAAGAACTAGGGTCTATAAATTAAAAATAAAAAAGGAATTTCAAACACAACTTTCTTAGGTCTAAGGAAGTAAAAACAGCCATTGATTTAAAGACACTATTAATCAGTATAGATTAATCAATTTCAACACAAATTTCTTCTGAAATTGTATTGTTAAGATCAATTCAAACTATTAAAAAGATAAATGTGAAATACACAGCAAACAAAGAGGTCCTTGTTTTATTGAAACGAAGTGACTGAAATTAATTGAAATATCAATCACTTAGGTTTACTGGTGCATACATGTGTCTCCAGAAAGACTTCTACCTAGTTAGAAAATTGGACAGCTTTTTGGGCTGTGTAGATTGAATCTGGATGTCACATAGAATACTCCACTTTTCTCCTACAGCTTACAGAATCTGTTCATGTTATGTTTCCAATATTAATGGCATTAATGTGAACATCTTTGCACATTATTGAATGCTGGGACTTACCCTATACTTGTGATTTCTTTGCCTCTTATGATATACTTTATTTATTTCTTTTATTTCGTACATCACTTTAGATACTGTAAAATCTGCATTATTTTTCAAAGGTATCAATACTAAGTCAGAAAGAATCTTTTACTGAAGTAGCAGAGATAGATTACAAAACAAATTTGGTCCTACAATATCTAAAGTATTGATGGCCTAGAACAGTGGCTTTCAACCTTCCTATACTTTGACCCTTTATTATAGTCCTAAAGTTGCAGTGGCCTCCAATCATAAAATTTTTCCATTGCTACAGCAAAAGCTGTAATTTTGCTACTATTATGAATTATAATGTAAATGCAGTATATTTTACATGTGACTTCTGTGAAAATATTATTTGACCCCCATGAAAGTATCATGTGACCTCCATAGGTTATGACCCACAGGTTGAGAACCACTGGTTTAGAGCTTTGATAAGCATATGGTTGACTATTAGAAAACTTTTCCATCTGATTATAATCAATATCAAAGGAGATATTGGTATACTGAGGTTGTACATATACAAACTAAAGGATAGAATCTTTGTGAATGATTGTTAAAGAAAAACTGTCAACATCTATATTTAATTGTAAAATTTAGAAAAGTATGTTTACAGAAAACTGGTATTTATTTTTCATACTTCTTACAGCGTGTAGCAGTTAGAATAAGAATGGTCCTTATAGGCTTATCTATTTGAAAGCTTGCTCATTATGGAGTGGCACTACTTGACAGGGATTAGGAGGTGTGCTCTTTTTAGAGATGGTGTGGCCTTGTTGGAGAAAGTGTGTCATTAGTTGTGGGCTTTTAGGTTTCAAATGTTCATGCTTGTCCCAGTGTCTTCCTCTTCATTCTGCCTGCTGATCTAGGTTCAAAATTTTCCACTACCGTTCCAGCACCATGCCTACCTACATTCTGTCCTGTTTCCGTCATGCTGATGGTTGACTAAACCTCTGAAACTGAAAACAGACCCCAATCAAGTGTTTTCCATTATAATAGTTGCTGTGGCCATGTTGTCTCTTCACAGCAATAGAACATTGACTAAGACACATCGTTGTCTGCACATTTTTGTTTTGGTATCATTTTCTATAATGGAAAAGAAATGAGACTCTCAGCATTCTTTTTGCTTTAGAAGCAAAGTAAGCTTCAAATTAATCCCATCAGTACATACATTCACATGCTAGTTTACACATAAGACCTCTACCTAGTACATCATGTGAGACACTAGCGATGGTGGGAGGTTATGTTACCACATACAATATGATCAGGGGACACGAGAATGCTATAACACAAGCCACAGTGTGCTCTACTGCCCATACAAAGACACAGTGTGCTCTACTGCCCATACAAAGACAGACACTTTGCTGCTCATATGATTTACATTTTTATTTATATTATGGGTCATGTCTCACATAGCCAAGGATATATAATCTTCTCATTCTCTTACCTTCACCTCCAAAATTGAAGTACAGGTTATGCCAGCCACATCTGTAATTTTTGTGATCGTAGAATACACATTTAGTGAACTGGAAACAAAAGGCAAAAACCCAAGAAGAAACTAAAGAAAAATCATTGTTACTATGCTATCAGCTGAATTTTTTTTCCTTGTTAAATTCTCAACCAGTATAAAAGGTGAGTGACAAATAATCAGAACAAAATTCCACTTGAGTTCCATAGATTCAATCATAATGCCCATGTGCAGATGAAAATTTTTAAGAAAAGCTCCTTCTGTTAAGACCTTGTTATAATGAACATACTGAAGGTTCTTGTATAAAGGCTTCACATGACTTTTTCTATTTTACATATTTGACTTTGAACACATAAGGACCCAACGTTGCTGTCCTCTGAAAGATGTGGCCATAAGCATACAGAACTCTGTATTTTTGCTGGCTTTTGAAGTTAAAATCAGCCCAGAACAAACAACTGAGCCTGAAGTGGTTCTTGAACTCCCTTGACTCTAAATGGTAAGAAAGATCTTCTTCTCCAGTATTATGATAAGGCAAGATGATAATATTGAGACACACAGAAAGTTCCAGTTGATTCCTACTTGGGAGACATTAGAGAATAGAGGAAAGAAATATGAAGACAATAATTATGTCTTCCTCTAAAGGAATTTATCATAAATTTTGTCTAGAATTTGAGATCAACAATAAGCTTAAAACAGAATAAAATAAAGGCTTGGAAGTCATGTTTTCTAAAAATGTGCTAGATCCCAGTATAGAGTGCTGATTTGTATTTAAATATTGTACAATGTGTTAAAAATGAAAGGGCTTATATGACACTGATGTTTGAATGATAGACTGGTTAACTTCAGCTTCACCTGAGAATTGATTAGAAACATGTCCTTGGGGGCAAGAGCAGTCTTGATATGATATATCAGGATACTGTGGGATGGATGATTCATGACCTATCTCCATATGGCTAAGATGTACTATTTAAAATCACTGACATATTTAAATCTGAATTTTAGGTTTTGTTTATTTTAAAATATTTACTAGCTTAAATTCTTTTTTAAATGTAATTTTTATATTTTTCTTTTGTTTACTCTGCAGCCCTGGCTGATTCAAAACTTGTTTGGAAACCAAAATGGGTCTTGAACTTGTAATCCTTTTGCCTTGGCATCCTCAGTGTTGGGATTATAGTAATTAAGTAAATATGTAGGTTGGATCCTAATATACATTTCAAAACAATAAATCCCAATCTCTATATAAAAACTAAGATATTTACAGGAAAATATTATTTCATAGGATATTATAAATTTGGATGGAAATATACCAAGGCAAAAAGACCAGAAGAGATGAGGATGTGTGGGTTAAAATTTTTGATTGTGAGTAAATCTAAAGCTGAACTGTGAACAGTCTTGAGAAACATTGTCAGCTTTAATATTTTACAAGTTCACATTTGAATTGGTACTAAAGGGTAATATCACAGGGAAAACAGCCCATTCACATTTGTACCATTTCTTATGAATGCTATAGCAAAGCAACAAACAATACTCAGTTTAAAGCACCATAAACGCATTTCCACATAGATCTTGAGGCTACACATCCTAAATCAAGATAATAATTGGTTTTCCTGTGACTCTGAAGGAGACACTTTCCCAAGTGTCTGACAGTATTTCCAAAACTTGTTAGACTATAGCTTAAATAACACATTGTAAACGACTAATAAATTGTGCCTTATGTGGAGTTAGAGAAGAAAGAAATGGATCCCAAATAAATAAGGACAATGTAAGCATATGAATTAGCTCTTATACTTCTGGGCTGCTATTTCTATATGTGCTCCTTGACTACCCAGCCCCCAGACCTTTGCTTTGTTCAAGCACCTCAATCAATCAAGGTTGTCCATAAATTGAAATGATTTGTATTTTTTGTTCCTTAATAATCTGGGCTATTATTAGACCTGTTTAATTAGGGTTGCAGTAGTATTCTAATGGCTTTAAAACCAGAGCATGTCAGTGAAAATACATCCTAAAGAATCTCATATACTAAAAAAGTAATCAACAAATATCATTGTACAATTAGAGTACAGTTACTTGTTGGTTAATCAGACCAACATCAGTAAGAATATAAATATATCCATTCCAGTTTATCTGGGGAAATGTCACATATTGGCTTTTAGGAACACATCTTCACATGCTTCAGGGTGGTTTTAACATCAGTTCTTGTTATCATGTACTTTAACCATTCTAGAGACATGGGGGTGTAAGAGCCAGCCATGAAAAGCTAAATGATGAACAGATCACCCAAAGGTAGCTCTTTACTTCCAACCGTTATCATTGTAGGACTGAGCCATTGATAAATTTAACAGAGGATTGAGTCTCAGTAGTTTACCCTGAAGCAATACCTTTTGCAGGAAGGACCATAAGCTGTGATTACCTGAGCACCACCCAAGAACAGACCATCCAAAGGAAAAGCCTAGCATTCCAACCACTGTAGATAGGATCACCTGCCAGCAAACACCCACAAGGACACCCCTAGACAAATGTCAGCCAATCAGGGATCCTAAACCTCAGAAACCCCTCACCCCCAACTTTTCTACTATAAAAACCCAACTCTGAGATTGGGGCTCTTTGTTTATTCCAATACATTGGACATGAGGAGAGACCGAGTTTGCAAACTTGCATAAAATAAAGGCTCTTTGCTTTACATATGGGACTCGGTCTCCTTGTTTGCTTTTGGGGGACTTCACGGATTTGGGCATCTCAAGGGGTATAAGGTAAAATTATATGAATACATTAATCGCCATTTCCCTGCCTTCCTAAGTGGCAAGTATAATTCTTCCAATTTTAATAATGGGCACATTGTGTGTGATATCTTCAAACATGGGCAGTTTGTACTGTGCTATGCCTTAATTTTAGCAGCATGTTTTCTCTAAGCCTTAATTTTATACTATTGTGAACTTGTCCCTATTCTCAAATTCTGGGCAATCGTTAAAATGCAAATTAAACTATCTTCCACATGATCTATCAACCTGGTACTGGGTAATGTTTCTGAATGTGTTGGTAGGTTCTCAGAGCCTTTGTTATCTTCACTGTCAGTTTACATTTGGTATAAAAAGCTGTGGAAAAATTAATGTGGGTGATTTCAGGATCTGAATAAGCCCTGAAACTCCCTTCTGATACTGTCTTGTGGTATGTCTTTATTTTCCCATGCCTCTGACTCTACCTTGGTAAGAAGTAGTTTTTGTTGAGGCTGGTTCTGAACACTTTTTTCTCCCAGTGCTTTTTCTTTCTTCTGAAACATATGTCATTGTTTTATTTTTGACCGAGAAAATTTGTCTATAACTGGTCTTTAATAAATATTTGCACATGGTGTCATCTGACTGGATCATCCCTTATATTGTAATAATATTTTATTTTGTTTTTTAACAGAATTTAAAATAAAAACAGAATTTTAATTATCAGAACTGATGACAGGTAGCTGATATCTACTCTAGTTTTAATTCTAAATGCTTTGGAGAATTCCACCACAGTGCATACTCTTTATCTCAAGATGTGAGCATGTCTCATAATAAAACTACAAAGTGAAAGATTTTTTATTAGAAATTGAAGTTTATTTATTTCTAGCTACTCACTAGACTTGTTATGTTTGGATTATTGTTTATTATAAATAAAACAAATAAATTGGATTTAAAGAAATATTAATTTCATGATAAATTGTTCACTACTATCCTCACTAATTATTTTTTAAAGTAATACATATATTTGTCACATTGACATAGGTAGAAAAGGTGATTTTTCTTTTAAATTTGTTTTAGGCAAAGGGTTTTTTAATTCCTGCTTTCTCTGTATATTTTTTAAATTCTCTTTTTTTGAACTATACATTTTTCTCCATTCCCCTCCCTTCCTACCTCTCCCTTCCTACTCTCTCTCATGACCTCCAGTCTCCCTATTTACTCTGGAGATGTTGTCTTTTTCTCCTTCCTATGTAGACCCAAGTATGTCTCTCTTGGAGTCCTCTCTTTGGTCTCAGTTGTCTGGGGTTGTGTATTGTAGATTGCTTTTTCTTTGTTTTACATCTAGAAACTACATATGAGTGAGTACATATTATATTTATTTTTTTTTGGAGTCTGGGTTACCTCACTCAATGTGGTTTGTTCTAGGTCCATTCATTTGCATGCAAATTTCAACATGTCATTATTTTTTTCCCTCTGATTAGTACTCCATTTTGTAATCGTACCACATTTTCTTTATTCATTCTTCAGATGAGGGGCATCTAGGCTGTTTCCAGGTTCTGGGTATTACAAATAATGCTGCTATGAACATAGTGGAGCTCATGTCCTTATGGTATGATTGAACATCCTTTGTGTATATAGCCTACAGCAGTATTGCTGTTTCTTGGGGTAGATTGTTTCCTGATTTTCTGAGAAATAGCCATACTAATTTCCAAAGCAACTGTACAGATTTATGTTCCAAGCAGCTTTCCCCTTATCCCATATCAACTCCAGCATAAGCTGTCATCAATGTTATTGATGTTACACCCCATTTTGGGAGGTGTAAGATGGAATCTCAAAGTTGTTTTGATTTGCATTTCTCTGAAGACTCAAGACACTGAACATTTCCAAATATTGGTGGCATAACTGGATATCAACATGTAGGAGAATACAAATAGATTCTTATCTATCTTCATACACAAAACTCAAGTCCAAATGGATCAAAGACCTCAACATAAAACCAACCTAACTGAACCTCATAGAAGAGAAAGTGGTAAGTACTCTTGGATGCATTTTCATAGAAGACCATTTCCTAAATATAACTCTAATAGCACAGATACAGACAGAAACAGTTAATAAATAGAACCTCCTGAAACAGATAAACTTCTCTTGAGCAAAGGACATGGTCAAAAGGGCAAAATGGCAGCCTACAGAATAGGAAGAGATCTTTACCAACAGAGAACTTATCTCCAAAATATACAAAGAACTCAAGGAACGTGACATCAATATAACAAATAATCAAATAAAAAATGGGTTACAGACCTAAACAGAGAATTCTCAAAAGATGAATCTCAAATTGCAGAAGGATTTTGTAATTGAGATTTTTTTCTGTTTGAAATTATATTGTAATTCTATAAATGTATTATTTAATCTGAAATTGTATAATTAAGCATACAACAAAGTAATACTGTTTTAAGATTATCGAAAGTGAACAAGATGTTTTGATCACCTAATAAAATTTTCAGATACTTATAATCTTTAGAATGGCATTTAGGTATGTAGCCTAATGAAAAAGAAAACTTATGGAAAACACTACTCTGTCATCATATAAATCATAAAAGTGAGTTTGGTTTTTCATTTCTGAAACATCACATCATTCCACTAAAGTTAACATAAATCATTGTACAAAATAAACTTCAAAATAATTATCATTTATTTCTAATGCATACTGGGGAAATTAGTTAAGTTTGAATATGGCCACACACACACTTTCATTCTTCTGCTATTCCTTCTCCTGCCTCTTTTTCTTTGTTTATTACCTTCAAATTGAATAGATAAAAATAGTACACCTGAATCAGTTGAGGTCTGTGTGTGAGTAAAGTAAACACCTTTTGGCATTTTAGGACAACCTATACTCTGCCATTTATAAAATTTGTTTTCTGAAAAGGCTAACCTATAACAATGCAAATCATGGTAGATAAGCTAACTATTAATAAAAGAAAGCATATTTCCTGACTGTTAGGAAAAAAGAAAATTAAGCACATTTGCCTTTGATATGAATTACTCAATGCTAAAGGCCATGTTATGAGCTATAAATCAGTGTTTTGCCAAATGCAAATCTCTTGGTATGCATATGAAATAATAATTATTTTGCACAATAAATACATTAATATTATATGAATTCTAACCAATCTTTGATGGAAAACTTTTGCCAAAAGCATGGTCTTCTCTGTGTGGGAGAATAATGTCTTTATTAATATTGCATCTGATTTTGTAAACTTCTTAGAAGTCGTTTGACTTGGAAAAGCTTTCACAGCAATTGGGACATGTTTGAATGATGTTTCTCTGATAGGATGTAGTCTTGCCCTTAGCAACAAAACTAATCAATTTTGTATGGGTGAGCATTATATTTGTTGTTGTTCTGGAAAAAACACTATTTATGTCCTGGAGAATTCCCCTTTCATATTTACAAGGAATTACACATCTCTGATTCTTTGTGCTGCTCTCTGAAACTTCATAAAAATATCACACTAGGTAGAGGAACAACAGCAGTGTAGTAATTTTTGTATTTCAGATATTCATCTCACTTTCAAAACTTATTATTTTAAATTTTGTTTTGGTTGTTCTTTAAAAATCATTGCTTTTCCAAATTTTCTTTTCTGGTCATTCCCAGAAAAACATTCTATGTTATAATTTAGTTTACCTGTTAATTTGATAATATATAATTGTATTTTTATTATATTACCATTTTATGAACAATGTGTGGAATGTCTATGAATATCAATGAAAACAAACAAATGCGCCAAAATTAGAAAAGACATGAGTCAGTTTAAACACTAAAATAACAAAATGAACAGAGGTAAAGTAGATACCCCAGATGTGAATAACTATGCTCCCATCTAGTGATGATGGGGTTGGAACATTTTAATAAATGCATTTAAACATATTTCTTACACTTATGAAAGTTACTAGTAAGTTTTTTCTTACTGACAATTACATTCTGAATAATGCCTAAGACAACATAATCACTGTGATGTTTTTATTAAATTTTTTATGGCTGCTCAACTTATTGCTATTTCATTCCTATCCATTTAATATAGTACAATTTAATCGACTACAAAACTTAGAGAGTTACAGTGGATACATCGTTCCTGGATCTTGCATGGTTAAGAATAAATAAAATGTGTCTTTTGCTTCAACATGGTGAGTGAGACAGCTCTATTTTAATGCTTTTTTTAAATTATGAAACATAATATTATATTTCATTTATTTTTATTGTGTGAATGTTTTGCCTTCATATATGTCTGTTTTCACATGTGTTCATGAACCCTGGAGAGGTCAGAAAGGAGCATAAGATCCTCTGGAACAGGAATTACAATTTGTGGGTGCTGGTGTAGGAGGTCCTTCTGTTTGTGTGTTGCTTTCATTGATTAATTTATAAAGAAACTGCTTAGCCTGACAGGGCAGAACTTAGGCGGGAAAGACAGAACTGACTTCTGGGAGGAAGAAAGCAGAGTCAGATGAGAGACCCGCCATGGAGACGCCATGGATCTGCTGCCTGGAATGGACGCTGGTTAGAATCTTGCTGGTAAGCCACAGTCAGGTGGCAATACACAGATTAATGGACGAACAAAGGACTCGCTTTCCCAACAGGGTGCTGCGATTTGAACCCAAGTCCTCTGTGATAGCATTTAGTGTTTTTACCAGCTCTCCAGTTCTTATATTTGTGTACATTAGTTTTAAAAATAATGCTTTCATTATGATATGGACATGTAAGTACATAGTGTCTTTTATCAGATTCACATCTTCTGTTACCTCTTCTTATTGTTCATCCCCTCATTTCTCCCTTCCATCTCTGTATTGATTCCCCATTTTACTTTCATACAATTGTGTTGTTCCCTGAATTCCAAATTTGAGAGAAATAGAGTAATACTTGTTATTGTGAAACTACTGTATTCCACTTTAAATGGCTATCACCAGTTCCACCCTCCTTCTTGCAAATGGGAAGTATTCATCCTTTTTGTGAACTTATAAACTTCATTACCTATTTATACTACACTGTCTTAATCCAGTCATCCATGGTGGGCACTGCAGTTGATTTGATGGCTGGCCTTTGGGAAACAGTGCAGCAATAAACATGACTATGAAGTCATATCTTTACTAAGGTAAACACACAGGACTGGTCTAGATGAAAAGTATGATAGTTCACCTGTAACTCTTCTAAAGTTGCTTCTGCTGACTGCATTAATTTTCATACCCAGTAGAATTGCATCCCTTTGACCTTATATACATTTGCTTTCCATTTTCTTGATAGTAGCAATGCTGATTGAAGGAATTTGGGATCTCAATACAGTTTTGATTTCATTTTCCTACTCTACAGCTGAAATGTCAGTTGACTTTTTATTTAAAATTTTTTGATAAAATATATTTTAATCATTTTATATGTTTATTGACCACAGTATTTCTCCACATTAAAAATATCTGTTCAGTCCATGTGATAGCTCTTGATTGCATTATTTGCTTTTCTTTTTATTTTGATTTTTTTGCATTTTGGATATGAATCTTATTTTGGATACATGGTTGGCTATGATTTTCTCCTATTCTGCAAGAACTTTTCTTTTTTCTTGTAACATGCTTACTCTTGCTGTGCCAAAACTCTGTAATTCAATGTGATCCCATTTATCAGTTCTTGCTGTATTTTTCTGAGCTAATAGAATAGCCTTTTTAAATATACATTTTGGTAGCAGTCAGCATTTTTCATCCCATGTGAAATACAATGCAGATAGATAAAGTATGACATGTGTCCATAGAAAAACAAAGATATGTGGTAGGACCAGTTAGGTTTCTTGTGTATTCTAGAAAATTAACGGGCCAAAAAGGCAGATTCAAATTAGGAGATTCTGGAATTTTAATTGGCTTCTAGCAATAGCATATTATTAATTAAGACAGAATTGTTCACATGCCTGTGATACCAGCATTTAGAAGATATGTGTGATCATGAATTTGAGCACAGCCAAATATAGAGTACATATCACCTAGTGAGCCCGGACTTAAGTCTATCAGATTTTTTTTTTCCCATACATTGTTTTGTTTTATTTTTTCCATTCAAGAACATAATTAAAGATGAAAAAAAAATTTTTTCCTTTCTTCCCCTTCTCCCGGTCCCCTCCCACTACCCCCCACCCCTCCTCCCTCCCCCTTCTTCCTTGAAAGAGGGCATGGTGCCCTGCCCTGTTGGAAGTCCAAGGCCCACCCCCATCCCTCCTGGCCTAGG
>PVIU01032130.1:0-13909 GCA_004026605.1 Ondatra zibethicus
CTGGTAAGTTCAAGATTCTCTCTGTCCTGCAACCAAGTGCATGGTATCTTCAGCAATAGTGTCTTGCTATCGAGCTATGGTATAAAACCTAGAGCATTGGCAGTAGCCTGTGTTGTTTTAGGTGCCTCTGGAGACTTTTTAACCAATAATTTAGTATGGAATTATCTTGTCTCTATCATTAATATTGTCATTTAATAATCCTGTTCTTGTAGGAGCATCATAGTTCATCCAGGATACTTCTGTTCAAACTCCTTTGTAAAATGTTTCTCTTTAAAATTTAGCCTACAAACTGCTTAGCCAGGAACTCTGCTTCAGCCCCAATCCTCCCTCTCTAGACCTTGCCCTCAGAAAGGCCCAGAAGCAGCAGCTCCTCCCCTAGAGTTACTCAGAGACCTTGCCTACAGAGTATTTAAGGCTCCCTCCTTGGGAGGAGGGGCCAGATTTCATTCCACCACCCCAGATTACCCAGGGGTGCTTTGTTCAGATTAAACCTAGTTTTATTAATTCAGCTTGATCTGGTCTATTGTTTTGATGAAGAAACCCACTACCTGGAATTCAAAATACTTATTATAAACTAGTAGAACTCTATTACGTTTTCTCATGTGCCCACAGTTTTGGTTAACCCACTACCTGCTCACTTCTTTCTTGCACCTCCTTCCCTCATTCCTGCTTGAGCCTTTGACTCTAGGATTACATCCTGATTTCTTTTCCAGTCTTGAATACAGATTACATTGGATTAAAATCAAGAGGTTCCCTGACCTTTCATTCTTTATGGCGGATATAGGGAAGAATTTGTTTCTCTGAATTTTTCAGATTTTAGAAGCAATTTATTTTTGCCTGTGATTTATTGTTCTCCCTCCATTTAACCTAGTGATGGTGAATCTAGTTTTTCTCACAGAACATTCATTACTTGGACCTCTGCTTGGTTTTCCTTTTCCTAGCCTTAAAGATCATTGTTATTACTTTGAACTCACCTTGGTAACTCATAGAACATTTCCATTGTCAAAAACAACTATGTGATCAACACATAATTTCGTCTTTGTCTTTAGCTTCATTTGACCTAGAACCTAATTAATATAGTCCTAGATTTGTATTATTAGGTGTTTAAAAAGACAGATATTGTTCTATGTAGCACATTAATCAGAGATTTTTTTGAGTCCAGTGTTAATTTTTTCTTAGTACTGACCTCCAATGTTATTTAAATGAACAAATATCTAATGTTAAATGTTAAAAAAAAAACTTTCGGTAGAATAATTTTTAATAAATAAAGCACTGAGAGTTTAACCAAAGAAATTTCTCTTGGGGTCATTTCCTCATTAAAAAGATAAAAGTAAATGGAAAAACATTGTTTCAACATAGAATTTATTCCAAAGCCAACCTTTTAAGTCATCTATTAAGACTATTAAATGTATATATATATATATCATATATGTGTATACATATATATATCTTTTGCTAAAAATTGTACAACAATAATTAGGTCTGCTTTGAACCAAGTTGAGTTATGAGTATGTGATTTACTTCAGCTCATACACCCCTTTGAAGAAGGTATCATTCCCCTCTTAGAGTTTAAGGAAACAAATTTGTGATAGGGTTACTCACTTTCCTTAGTAAAATACAATGAAGAACTGAAATAAGATTCCATGGGAATCTGCAAAAATCATAGATTAGAAATATAGAACCTCAGAGAAGTGCTCAGACAAAACAAAAAATATTGTAAATAAGCTTTACTATTTTATTCATTACTAACTTAAACTTTCATTTATTACTAGTTTAAACTTTTTCATTCAATACATTTTGATCATATTCCCTCATTTTACCCAAGTCTACCAGGTCCTCTGTGCAGCCTAACTCACACAACCTCATGTTCTTTTCCCCATCAAAAAAGAAAGAACACAAAAATAAAGATTAAAAAAGCCCTGAAAATCAAAACAAATGAAAAATAAAACTAACAATACAAAGAATAAAGAAACAAAAGTACACCTATAAGCATGACATCTCTTTTGTGATGGCAAACTTCTTGATGTAGGGCCTCCTCTAGAGTGTGGTTGATAGACTTAGTGACACTCCATTGGAGAAAACAGCTTTATTCTTTCTCAGAAGATAAAAATTATAAGTAGCTTCTTGATTAGGATTGGGACTTTATGTCTACCTCCCCTTATCTGTGCTGGGATTTTGTCTGGTTCGAACCTGTGCAAATCTTATGCATGCTCTCATAGTCTCTGAGAGTTCATATGTGTATTGGCCCTATTGTGTCTGGATGATACTGTTTCCTTGGAGTCATTTGCCACCTTTTGCTTCTTACAATCATTCTACCTCCTCCTCCACACAGATACCTGAAACTTTGATGGGAGGACTGCGATAAAGACATTCCATTTGGAGATAAATGCTCCAAAGTCTCCCAAGCTCTGCACATTATAGTTGTAGATTTCTATGTTAATTACTGTTCAGAGTTGATCTCTGATCTGTGGATATAGAAATATGTCATCAAGAGTCATTTTATCTGCAATGTTCATAACATAAAAATAGTAGTAGGCTTTCCTAGGAATCATGAACTAACTATTTATTCTCAGGTTCTTGAACATTTTAGCAGTGTTTAGACATGGATTTCATCTTATGGATGGGGTCTTAAATATAGTTGTAAAAGTGATTATTTACTCCAACAACATTTTCAGCACTACTGAACCAATATATTTCATAGTCACCCCTTTGTTAGAAGGTCATACTGTATTCTCCTACAGTAGTGCATAAAGTACCTTTCAGCATCATGAATTCTAGTCAATAGGGGTGAAACTTCTAACTGGGCATCAGTGTGATTTTTTTCCACATTTTATTACATAAATAAGAAGGGTTTTCGGCAATAGGGCCTTATGGTCAGGTTATGGAGAGTAACCAATGACTTTGGCACCATCCTCTTATGTTTACAGGCTGAGTCGGTCAATGGAACCTCTGTGGCCAATGACTCAACAAGATACAGTCCACTGGAGATTTTACTTGGTCGTATAAGATATCTAGTTGGGGTATTGTCTCCATCACTATATGGTGACCATTTAAATTCTTTTCATAGGTGTTAATAATTTAGAAAGCTTTTCTGGTTGTAGGTTTCCATATAGCTTTCCAAAAGGCCTTTTAGCTTGGGTGTCTGGTGTTAGAATTTAAAATAAAAACAAAAACAAGTACTATGGGAAAAGCTAATTTCCAGTGGGCATGTTTACTGTGTTCTTTATTTGGATAAAGCATCCAATTCCAGAGATATGTTTGCCAGCAACAAAATCTCAAAAAAGTTACAGAGGATTATTTTAAGTGCCTACAGAGTAGAAATGACAAAGCGGAGGAGCCATCCATTACAGTCATTGGTAATTGGATCCAAAGTGCTGACCTTAAAAGACCGTGTTCCAATAATGCAATTATTTCCCAAAAATCTTAATAAAAAGCACATTTCTTCTCCTCATGTTCCCCAGAGGAAAGTCACTTTAAAAATTCCGGCCAAAGACAAATGAAAAGAATACTTGAGGTTCTAGTTACAAACTTTCTCTGTGATCTTCCCATGCTAAGAAGATGAATATAAATGGTGCTGTGGGGACTAAAACACAGCCAGATGTGACACTGTAAATCATTGCCATTAGTAAGCGTAGTGTCAGGTTCTCATGTGCTTCAGACCGTTTTAAACTCACCCTGTTATTTCACGTTATGCCCAAATGAATATAGGGAGTTTGATGAGACAACTGGGTCAGCAGTCAAATCAGCTCATCTTCACCGGCCCAGCTCCCTTCAGGTCCTAGAGGCTAGGTTCTCAGCGTAACCCGCACTACTTTACCCAGCTCGCTAACCGAATCTCTGGGATCCCTTCTCAGCTTTCACAGGTGTGGTATTTTACCTTGCCCCCACCACTTAAAGGCATGAAGATAATTTGAAGGTATATGTGCCAATTGCCTGTTCTGCTTAGGAAGGGTTTAATAACTGTCTCTTTTGCTAGAACATGAAGACAACATGACCTTTACCTACTAAAATTCTGTTCCTTCTTTGAAAACTTATATTTGAAACACCAAGTTCCCTTACTTTTTATGTTGCAATCTATCAATTAAACAATTCTAGTGGTGTGTAAATCCCTAGAAATTGCCGGTAATTTTTTCATATTTCTGTCATAACACATGCTTTCTAAAATAGAAGAATCCCAAGTTCATAAAGGATAAGCTCTCTATAAATGAAATAATCCAAACACATGTTAGAAGATTGATGATGTCTTTTTTAGCTCAAAAGCTGAAATATGAATTTTAAATCCATTGGTGTGGAAGTTCTCTTTGTTAGGCACTAATGAGAACTGACATTTGCTTGACCAAAGGAAGAAATAGCTTAGATCAAGGTGAGCTATAAATAAATATTCTAATAAATAAACAGCATGAGTAAGTCCCATAGAAGCTCAAGACAGACAAAACCCCGGCATGGAAAAGGAAGACAGGCATCAATTCCCAACCATAGATGAAGAGCTATTGGTAATGGATAGGTGCAGGGAGAGGGATATTTAGCTTTCTTTAAGGGTATAGCTTCTGGTATGTCATCCAGGATCCAGTGGGTATTCACATACCCAAGAGCATATGAGTAGCAAAAAAATGGATGATATTTTTTTATTTTCTTGTTTTGGTTTGTTTGTTTGTTTTTAAAGAAGAACCAAAGTTGGTTGTATATGAAAGTAAGAGTAAGATTTCTGGGGCGGTGGTGAAGATCAGAATACAGACCAATAATCACAATACAATATATGAAATTTTCAAAAAATTAATAATAACATTAAAATGGATGAATAAACAAGAAAGTCAAAGAAAAACCACGTAGGTTGTCTTAGGAAGGTAACTGGGTTGAAAGATCCCTCTAAGTTACAACAGTGAATGAAAGAGACTGCCTACAACGTTATTTTGAGCAGGCACAGAGCCCTGGCACACACGCTTTACAAAAGTTCACAGCTGTGTACAGCAAGCTTTCTTGTTTACATTTGAGATATAATGAACAATGTTTTAGCATAAAACATATTACAGAACTAAATATACACTGTTCAGAGTACCTAGACTCATTTAGAGGGTTGATATATCCAGGAAAGACTTTCAATCCTGTAGATGGAGATTGTGCTTTAGTTTCTCAGCCGCCCAGACCCAAATAATCACACAAAGCCTATATTAATTACAACACTCTTTGGCCATTGTCTCAGGTGTATTTCTAGCTAGGTATTACATATGAAATTAACCCATTTCTATTCATCTGTCTATCACCATGAGGTTATGGCCAACTGGTAAGCTTCCAGTGTGTCCTTCTCTTTCAGCAGCTACATGGCATCTCCCTGACTCCACCTACTCCACCTACCCTCTCTCTCTCTCTCTCTCTCTCTCTCTCTATATATATATATATGTATGTATGTATGTATGTATATATGTACACATATACATGTTCATATATATATGTTCCAGCCTGACTATATTCTACCATGCCATAAACCAATAGGCCAAAGTAGTTTTAAAAATTAACCAATAAAGTATAGAGGACATCCCACATCAATATCCAATGATAAGGTCAGAATTATTTAGGTCAAAACCAAAGTCTCTGCTAGTGGGAAAAATGATACATTAATTAAATAAATAGTGTATTCAAAAGCCCTGGGCTCAAATAGATGCTTTTTCCTCCTTTGATAAGCTGAATGAGGTCCAATGGCTGTAATTTAGAATGAGAGGTAAAGAGTTTCTATTATTACCATATCCAAGGAGGAGCCTCTTAGCCACAAGTGGATTTTGATGTCAAATTCTCTAATTCCTGTGTAGAACAGAGTCTACCAATAACCAGCTATTCATTCAACAGATATCAACTTAGGATCATCCATGTTTATGATTCTAGCTTTTGGAGTAGAACTTCATACAAAACAAGTCATCCTCTTCCCCATGAAGTTTAGGTTCATGCCATCTATCTATTTAGGTGTCTATTCTCTTGTATGTGTATATAAAATCATGTAACCAGATGTCAATAACATGAGGACAAAGATACCCTGTGCATGTTTATGTCCTTCTTTAAACAGCTTTGAGAATCTACCAGTTGTTCAACATTTGTTCGCTACGTGGAGGAATTAATCAATGGAGTGAATGTTGAGAACGAAGCATGAAGAACTCTCTGGGACTTAGCTAATGGAACTGCTTGCAAACTCTGTTAGCGAGGCTGAGTTTCATTTTGTAGGTGATTCCCAGTTATCCAATTATATTTTAAGAAGAAACATAATAGGATTAACATTTTGTTCAAAAAGAGTTTCTGACTAAAATGTGGGGCATGGATGAATGCAGACAGGGCTGACATGGCTGCCTTGCCATTGTAATATAGGCCTCCATGCTCACCAGTCTCCCACCTCCTGCTCTCTCCATCTACCCTGTCCACAAGGCAAAACCATACTTCTGTCAGGAGCATTCTCCGTTTCTTACCTAGCAAATCCCATTGTTTCTGCTGGCCTTAAGAGGGTCCAAAATCTTTGAAGGTAGGATGTCTTCTGAGAATTCTAGATCAAGTTTAGACACTCCATGTTAGCCGTTTCTTTGATCTGAAATGTTTTGTTTCAATAACAGCATATGCTTCCTTATTCCATCTCCTTTTTAATTTTTAAAAATGTATTCTTCTCTCATATATTACATCTCAACTGCAGTTTCCTTCCCCTCCACTCCATCTTAAATATGCATTATACTTGCATTAATTCAGTGGCATTATTTATAGTGGAAACTAGGAGGAGCAACGTTGTATGGATCTTGTGTATGACATATCTCTGAGAAGTAAAAGTATTGCGTGCTAAAAAAGAAGTTAGAAACCAAAGAGTTCTCTCAGCCATAAAGAATTCTTGCTACTCTTATAGAAGACCAGAGTTTGGTTCCCAACCCCCACATCTAATGGCTGACAAGCACCCGTGTCTCCAGTTTAAGGGGATCTAACATTCTCTTTTAAACTCTCCCATATATGCATGAATGAATGTGTATGAGTATACACACGTACATGCATACATACATACACATACAAATGAAAAAGTAATTTTTAAAAAGAAGTTAATCTTCTCAGTTTGGGGATTGTAATACTGGTTAAGCACTAGCGTTTGCTGCTAGGTTTGCAGAAGTGTTGGAAGACTGGGTCTTTCTGAGTTTCACTTTCCTGATGTGTAATATTGAAATTATATTATTACTGACCTTCTACTTTTGAGCAGGAGGTATTGTAAGGATTAAGAGAAATAATTTTTATAAAGTCCTTACTGTGACAGGTGAAATGTGCAGCAACCAAGTATTTATCATTGTCTCAGTGTAAATTATATAGTGCTATTGAGCAAGCACATTTCCCACATCTATTGCTGTTGTCGTTGTCTTAATTAGCATGTGATACCTTCTTATTAGCTATTAATGCTTATCTTTATTTTCTTCTCATGTTGGCATTAAGATCCAACTAAATAAATTCATCTTAGAAAATCTGTCATGCTTCCCTGGCATGGAAATAAACTAGATACGGCTTGAACTTACTCTTCTGAGAATGATGTCACAGTGAGGCACAGTCAGAGGCCTGGGTCCTTCCTACGGTGTCAATATTCTCAGAGCATCTGAAGAAGAGGGAGCATCTATATGAAATGGATTTAGTTCCTCAAATAACTCTCTCATATTTTTGAATCATGTGAAATCAAAAACAGAATGATATTCCAAGCCCTGAGGAGACTCTTCCTTCATCTCTGAGCCAACACATTTATAACAAAGAGCCTTGTGATGGTGAAGAATGAGGGTAGGCTGTCCCAAAAGACTGGAACTAGGGCCCAGTGTTATATCACAGCAAGGCTTGCCAAGATGCAGTTATTAACTGAGTTGCTTAGAGAGGAGACAGAGTGTCTGAACAAATGAATAAACAAACAAACACTTTCTGGCAATAAAGTGAAATATCAGATTTTAAAACTCAGCATTTGTGAGTTTTAAATCTTAGAGATCACATGTCTTTGGGTTATCACAATCAGCTTATACGTCTATGATGTATACTTCAAGAAGTCAACTTAACACAACCTAGAATCACTTGTTTATATCAGGTTGGTTGTAGCATATCTATGGGGTATTATATTGTTTAGGTTAATTGAAATATGTCTTTTCTTTTCCTCTTGTGATAAACACAATGAGCAATAGTAACTAGAGGAGAACAATGTTTCTCTCATCTTATAGATTATCATCATGAAGAAAAGTCATGGCAGGAATGCAAGGCAAGAACCTTGAGACAGGCAATGAAAATGAATCAATGAAGGAATGTACTGTTTGTACTGTTCTGATTTGTGTTCCATGGATAATTTATCTTGCATTTCCATGAACCCAAGGACCACCTGTCCAGGTGTGTCATTATCCACAGTGTGATGAACCCTCTAACATTAATCATTAATCAAGAAATGTCCCCGAAGAGTTGCCCATAGGCCAATTTTCTCAGCTGAGGCTGGAGGGATTTTCTCAGCTGAGCCACTCTTTCCAGATGTCACAAGCTTGTGTGAAATTGACAAAAAAAACAATCTAGCACAAGGTGGTAAGATCTGCCCATGTGGGTGGCATCATTACCCGGGCAAGGCATCCTGAATTATATGAATAGAGAAAGTGAGCTGAGCCCAAGATTTTTTAAAATTTTGGCATGATAAGGCCACCTCCCTCAAACTCCTGCTACTGTGAACGTCTTCAGTGTGATGGACTGTAACCTGAAACTCTGGACTGAGAAAAGCCCTTTCTCTTTGAGTTGCATTTTTCAGGTTATTTTGGAGCAGCAATAGAAATGAAAGTAAGGTAGCTCCCTTGCTGTGTCTCTGCCTGACCATACTGTTTCTGAATCCTTTAAAGAGAGATGATTGACAACACATATCCCTGACAGAGGACTTGTCTCTAGAATTTAAAAAATAATAGCTTACAACTCATTATGACAAAAAACCCTAACTTTAAAATATTTATTTTAATTGACATTTGGCAAAAGATGATATATAAGGGACTACTAACCATATGGAAACATGACCAGCATCATTAGTTATCAGGGGAATACAAAGAAAACCCCAATTACATACAACTAGAGAACTAAAGGTTACTGCTACTAAATAATGAATGGTGATATCAAGAGAACATACAGATATAGAGTACCTGGAACTTACAAATTTTGCTGGTAGAAGACTAAACTATGTAGTCTTTATGACATATTATTTGGTAGTTTATTATAAAGCTAAATGTAGGTTATTTTATATTTGAATATTTGCTATTCTAAGTCTTGGCATTTTCACAAGAAAAATGTGAGTATGTCTCTACATAAAGATTTGTACAAAAATGTCTGGAACAGTTTTATTCAAACAAATGAGTACACAAATTCTTATGTTTTCACTCAGTGAACATAATTAGGATTAAAGAATAAACTACTAATATGTGAGACAATAGGAATATGTTTCATAAATATGGTGAAGGGAAAGCCAAACCCAAATGATCATAAATTTTATTATTTCTTTTATAAATTCTGAAAAAATGTACCCAACTACATAATAGTAGAAAACAAAGGGAACATTGACATGAATGAAAGATGGATGATAGATGGTCCTAGAAAGGACAGAAGAATCATTTTGGGGAAACCAGAATTATTCTATAGTATTATATCAATAAAATGGTTTCCTTTTATTGCATTTGAAACGAAAGAACACGTCACACTAAGGGAAACTAAGGGTCTTAAGGATGAACAGTTGACAGCTGTAGGATAGGTAAGTTGATCCTCAATGAACTAAGCCATAAATACCGGAACAATTTGTCTTGATGGAAATTTTAGCCAAAGATGTTCCAGAAAGATAGAGTTTTCTAACCTATAAAACAAAGATGAAAAATTTACATTTCCTGATTTCATATCATATTCCAAAGAGTAAGATAGACTATACAATATTGGCATAAAACAGATATTTACCAATCCATCTGAATATATAAATTGGTGTCTGTTTGTTTGCAAATACCACTTAACAAAGATATCAAGACTATCCACTGAGTAAAAGATAGCTTCTCTCTTTTTTTTCAGCTAATGACATATTCAAAATTTGGGAGCATCTGTAGAGCATTTATAGAAAATAAATCTCTCAGTGTGATTAATCATCAGGGATATGCAAATAAAAATTAGCATCCCACACTTATTAGGTTACCTATTTTCAACTGGAAGAGATAAGTCTCAGGGAGAGTCTAAGAAAGTAATTTCTTATATGCTGTTCATGGGACTCTCTGTTTATATAGACACTATGGAAGACAGTATGGAAGTGTCTCAAAATATAAAAACAGAGACACCATCTTATTCTGCAGTCCCATTTCTGGGTACATATCCAAACGAAATGAAATCAGTATCTTAAAAAGACACCTATGCCCTTATGTCCATGGTAACACCATTAACAATAACAAAGTCACTGAAACTTCTGAATATCTATTGACAGATAAATAGATAAAGGAATGTATAGATATATTTATTCTACAATTTGGGATAACACAACTGGATTCAGAGGACATCATGCTGCACAAAATAAGCAGATACAGAGAGATGAATAGTGCATGATTTCACTTTTATGTGTAACCTGAAACAATAAAACTAATAGAATCAGAGAGTGAAATTGCGATTGCCAAGGGCTGAGGAGGATGGAAATGTGTCAGTCAAGGGACATAAATTTTCAGTTCTAAGACTATGTTTTGAGGCTCTATGTACAACCTGGTGACTATATTTGGTAATAAGTATTGCATACTTGAAGTTTTCTGAAGTTAGATCCTCAATGTGTGTTCATAGTAAGTATAGTAATGGATATTTGAATAAAGCTGGTTGTGACAATCATTCTTAATGTACATTTACATAAAATTATATCACACATCTTATACATACCTCAAAAGTTTTAGAAATAAATAAAATAACCTAGGAAGAGACTGGAGTTTGTGCTCTTTTCCCTTCCTTCAAAATAATCTGACTCTAAATGATATTCTGTTTAAGCCATTTTAATTTAGTTACAAATTACTTTAATAACACATACCCTACCTCCTCACATATTCACAGATTGACATCCTTTCCTTTCCCATCCAACTTTGTTTCAGTTTTCCCCATCGAGTTTCTACCGCCCAAATATTCTTAGATGTATGGCTCCCACTGAAGTGCAGTCGATTTATCAGGAACTACAATTTTAGATGGTATTGGCCTTTTCTCTCATAGCAACTAAAATTTCCAACACCTCTTCAGCTACAGGTAGAAGAGTATGTCCAATTTCTTTCTCCATGCCAGATTTGGTCTGTCTTGGGCTTTTACAGGTCTTGTGCAGGCTGTTACAACCACCGTTAATTCATATGTGGAGCTTTCCAGTTGTGTCCAGAAGACACTATGTCATCTACTCCTTCTGATTCATAACACTCTTTATTTATCTTCAATTACCCATGAGCCTTTCTAAGAGCAAATGTAGTATATATGCTCAATTTAAGGCCAAATATTTTGCAGTCTTTTAGTCTCTGATGCTTGGCCAGTTGTGGATCTCAGTGTTGATTGATGATCATATATGCAAATAGAACTTTTTTGATGAGGGATGAGTGATGCTTTAATGTATTAAAATAATCTTAAGTATTAGTAGTTGGTCTAATTCTATATCCATTTGGTAGAATATTGTCGTAGCTTCCCTCCTGTGGTTCATGTTCTGTTTAGTCACGTGACAGGTTCTTGGCTAAATAATGGTTCCCAATATGGGTTTCACCTTGTGGAGTAGGGCTTAAATCGAAGCAGAAAGTGGTTGATTATTCTGATGATGTTCATGCTATTGTTGCACAGTAGGCATGTATCACCAGACTGATCATTAATAAATCCCAAAGGATGCAAAGCTGGAAAGATTGGTATAGACAGAAGTTTCTGTCCCGTCTAGTCCTGCAGCCATTCAGTCCCAAAGGAACACACAGAGGCTTACATTAATTATAAACTTTTGGCCTATTAGCTCAAGTTTACTATTAACTAGCTCTTACAACTTAAATTAGCCCATAATTCTTGTCCGTGTTTAGCTATGTGACTTGGTACCTTTTCTCTGAAAGGCATTATCATCTTGTTTCTTCTGTGCTTGGCTTATGACTTTGTCTCTGCCTTTCCTCTTCCCAGAATTCTTTTAGTCTGGTTGTCCTGCCTATACTTCCTGCCTGACTAATGGTCAATCAGCATTTTATTAAAGATAAATCTTTACAGTGTTCAAGAGCATTCTCCCAGAGCAGATTGCTGTTTACATTTCTCTGTGGTAGTATACATAGCACCTTCTACCCCTATGATACCTATCCAGTAGGAATGAAACTTCCCCATCAGTTCTAATCACCCATGGTTAACAAGATCATATCTCTTATGGAAGAACCTCCAAATGCCACTCTCCTAAATCAGTATAATTCCTAACTGCATTCAAAACCTTTATCAACATTAAAAGAAATAAGCAGAATTGTCACCCCCATATAAGAAGTTTCTTTCTACAGCATTCAGAAACTATTGCAGAAAACCACAAATAGTCAAAATATAGAGAACAATTGGCTGTGAGGTGCTCTTTCCCAACTGATATATACCCTGCACCTAAGGCTAGCTCAGAGAACATCAGGAGAGGGGGAGAAAGAAAAGGAGGAGGAAAGATTATAAGAGCAAGAAAGTCTGCCACAAAATTGTGTTTTCTATATAGTAAAGGAAAGCTATGGTAGTGAATTCTCACCAATATGGTTATAGTGGTATATTATTTGTGTTTTAATAAATAAAGCTTGCCTGAAGATTAGAGGGCAAAGCAGCCATCCTAGTCAGCGATACAGGCCAGGGAGTGGTGGCACATGCCTTTAATCCCAGGACTTGGGAGACAAAGGCAGACAAATATCTGTGAGTTTGAGGCCACCCTGGGGTACAGGAGATTGAATCTGTCTAAAAGAGAAACAGAGCTCACACAAAGGCTAACCCAACACTTGCGATTGCACACCTTTAATCCTAGCACTGGAGAGGTAGAGCCAAGAGCAATGAGGCTGGGCAGAGAGAGGAATATAAAGGGGAAGAAACAGGAACTCAGTGGAGTGTGGGATCAGAGGATTCCTGGAGACAGGATCTCGCTCTTTTGAACTGAAGATTTGGTAGCAGCAAAAGGTCTCTCTAGTGGTTGGCTGTTTTGCTTTTCTGGTCCTCTGTTTGAACCCCAATATCTGTCTCTATTTTTTTTATTCTTGCTACATATGGTTGCTTAAATAAGATGGGAATAATGACAAAACCAGTTGACATGCCAATGTAGGTCTAGGATATTATACAGAGTCCTACCCTAGATCAAGAAACACAGGGAATTAGAGGCTGCTGAGATAGGGTCCTCTAATGGTGATCCAATTGCAAGTGACCACCGTAAGAAATATACAGGCAATCAACATTACATAATTTCAGTAGGTTTCAATAGTATGTTTAGTCACACAAACACATCACACACACACTCACATGCATACATGTATACATGTGATAATAATAATTAAAGAATAAATGGCCATGACTTTGAAAGGAAGTGGTGGGCATGAAAAGGGTTGGATGGGGTAGAAAGAAAAGATTTAATTATATTTTTAAATAGTTAATTAAACAAAAAAGTAATAAGGCATATTGTAAAGGCAGAACTTCCAAAGTTCTGTCCATTAACACATGGTGGGACATCATTGTGTTCATTGCTATGTAGAAGAATCTGAAAGATCTTGAAGTGGGGAGAAATTTTCACACTTCTAGAGTCAGTACTCTTTTACACCCCATCATTTTATTCCTTTAATTCAGAATAGTATGTCAGTCAACTATGAGCCAGCACTCTACTGAGAAGCAAGGCTATGACACTGATCAAGGAGGTGACAATTCTTAAAGAATCTGTCCTACCACAGGTTCAAAGCATAGAGCT
>PVIU01032131.1:0-13918 GCA_004026605.1 Ondatra zibethicus
AGGGATGGGGGTGGGCCTTGGACTTCCAACAGGGCAGGGCACCATGCCCTCTTTCAAGGAAGAAGGGGGAGGGAGGAGGGGTGGGGGGGTAGTGGGAGGGGACCGGGAGAAGGGGAAGAAAGGTAAAAATTTTATTTCTTTAATTATGTTCTTGAATGGAAAAAATAAAACAAAACAATGTATGGAAAAAAATAAAAAAGAAAAAAAAAAGAAATAGAGTTTAAAATAAAGCCATGTAAAGATGGAAAACACAGAGAATCTTGATACTGTATGTTATTCTCTCTTTGAATTGTTTGAATGCTGAGGAAGGACCAACAGCTGCTAAAAGATATTTGCTTATAAATGCTGCTGAACTAATCAAAGATAGGTATTTTGAAAATACCTTGACTTCAAAATTGAAGTCAAAAGGTATGTTACTTTGGCGAAGAGATTTTGCTTTTGTTTCCATAGGAAATAAGAGGCTGTAGAATCATTCTGAGTTAAGAAAACTCAGATTTGATCAAGGGAGACCACCTGAGAAATCTCCGGTAGGAACAGATGTCCTGGATATCTGAGTTCTACATCCAGAACAGATTCAAGATTGCTGCCTGAGATGATCAAGCTTCACAGGATACTCCAGTCAGGACTTGATCATAACTCTTAAATTTTCTTTGGGTCCCCATAAGATTATCAGGGCCCCCAACCAGCTGGAAGTAGCCTGGAATATTACATCCACATTCCCAAAAAATGGACTATGGATATTTTTCTTTGTTTAAAAAAAAAAGAGAGGGGGAAGTGGTGTGGGAGAACTGTCTGTATTCTGTCAATCATGTTTTAAATAAACACTGATTGGCCAGGCAGGGAGTATAGGTAGGAAAACCAGACAGGAAGTAGAGGTGAGAACAGGAGAATTCTGGGAAGCAGGAAGCTCCCTTGGCATTCCTGTCCAGACCACCAAAGAAGCAGGATTGTAACCTGCCCCACTGAAAAAGGTACTGAGCCATGTGGCTAACATAGATAAGGATAATGGGTTAATATACGTGATAAGAGCTAATAAGAAGCCTGAGCTAATGGGCCAATCAGTTTATAACCTAACATAGACTCTCTGTGTGATTTTTTTGGGGGGCTTGCAGGCTGTGGGGTACCGGGAGGGACAGAAACCCCAACAAGCTGGCCCTTCATGCTACACATGATCATCTCATTAATGCTAAAAAGCCCTTGACAAAATCCAACACCCCTTCATGATAAAAATTCTGGAGAGATCCACGATACAATTAGCATTTAAAAAGCAATATACAACAAGCCTACAGTCAAAGTCAAATTAAATGGAGAGAAATTCAAAGCAATTTCACTAAAATCATGAACAAGACAGTATTTGTATTTATTCATTATAGAACTCCATATCTATTCATTATAGAACTCAAAGATGTATTCAGAGCAAGAAGACAACAAAGGGAGATCATGAGATACAAGTTGGAAAAGAAGAAGTCAAACTTTCACTATATGACATGATCGTATACCTAAGTGACTCCAAAAATTCTACCAGAGAACCCCACTCCTACAGCTGATAAACACCTTTGATAATGTGACTAGATATAAAATTAACTCAAAAAAATTCAGTAGCCCTTCTTTATGTAAATGATAAACAGTTGAGAAAGAAATCAAGGAAATAACATCATTTATAATAGCCACAAATAATACAAAATATCTTGGGGTGATTTTAACCAAAGAAATGAAAGTCCCATATGACATGAACTTCATGAAGAAAGATATTATAGAAGACATTAGAAAATGGAAAGATCTCCAATGTTCCTGGATATGTAGGATTAATATAGAAAAACGGCAATTTTACCAAAAGCAATCTACGGATTCAATGTAACCTCCATCAAAATTCCAACACAATTCTTCATAGACCTCAAAAGAATGATGCTCAACTTCATATGGAAAAAAAATATGTTAGCTAAAGCAGTTCTCTACAATAAAGGGAACTTCTGAAGGCATCACTATCCCTGACTTAGAGTTCTACTGTAGAGATATAATAATAAAAACATCATGGTACTGACATAAAAAACAAGCAGGTGGACCAATGGATTTTAATTGTAGACACTGACTTAATCTACACACCTGTGAATATCTGATTTTTGACAAAGAAGCCAAAATTATACAATAGAAAAAAGTAGGCATCTTCAACAAATGGTACTAGCATGATTGGATGTCAGCATGTAGACGAATGCAAATGGATCCATATTTATTGCCCTGCACAAAACTCAAGTCCAAGTGTATCAAAGATATCAACATATGTCCCGTTACACTGAACCTGATAGAAGATAAATTGGGAAGTAGCTTTGAGTGAGTTGGCACAGGAGACTTTTTCCTGAATATAACACCATTAGTACAGACACTGAAATTGGCAATAAATGGGACCTTCTGAAACTGAAGAGCTTCTGTAAGGGAAAGGACTCAATCGATAAGACAAATGGCAACATTCAGAGTACGGAAAGATCTTCTCCAATCCCAAATCTGAAAGAGGGCTGATCTCCAAAATATATAAAGAATTCAAGAAGCTAGACATCAAAATAACAAATAATCCAATTAAAAACGGGGTACAGATTTAAACAGAGAATTATCAACAGAAGAATTTCTAATGGCTGAGATATACTTAAAGAAATTTTCAACATCCTTAGCTATCAGGAAAATGCAAAACAAAACTACTCTGAGATACGATCTTATACCTATCATAATGGCTAAGATAAAATAATGCTAATGACAACCTATGTTGGGTGGGATGTGGAGTAAGGGGAACAGTCCTCCACTAATGGTGGGACTGCAAGCTTATATAGTCACTTTAAAAATCAGTATGGTGGTATCTCAGAAAATTGGGAATCAGTCTACCTCAAGACCCAACAACACCACTTTTGGGTATATACCCAAAGGATGCTTAATTATAATACAGGTCTATTTGCTCATCTGTGTTTATAGCAGCATTATTCATAATAGCCAGAACCTGGAAACAACCTAGATGTCCCTCAACTGAAGATTGGATAAACAAAGTGTAGTGCATTTACACAATGGAGTACTATTCAGTGGCAAAAACAAAAGAAGTGTAACATTAAAAATACAATGTTATAATAAAATTTGTAGCCAAATGGACAGAACTAGAAAAAAGTCATCCTGAGTGAGGTAACCTAAACCCAGAAAGAAAACATGGCATGTACCCACTCAAAAGTGGATATTAGATATAAAGTAATGGATAATCAGGCTAAAATCCACAGTCCCAGAGAAGTAAAGTAACAAAAAGGACCCTAACAGGGCTGCATGGATTTCCATGGGAAGGGAAAAGAGATGAGATCACCTGGATAATCTGGGGGTTCAGAGCAGTTGGGCTGGTATTGGGTAATGGGAACATGAGAGATCCATTAGTTGAATTGGAGTGGGATGGAGGGGGAAGTAACAAAAGCGATATCTTGCTAGAGGAGGCCATTTTGAGGTTAGGGAGAAACCTGGTGCCAGTAAACACCAGAGAATTCACAAGGATGATGCATCTAAGACTACAGACAATAGCGGAGAGGGTGTGTGAACTGGCATTCTTCGTAATCAGATTGTAAACTACCCTAATTGTCCTCACAGAGCCTTCATTCGGTAATTGATGGAAGCAGGCACAGAGATCTACAGCAAAGCACTGTGCTGAGCTCCCAGAGTCCAGTCAAAGAGAGGGAAGAGGGACTGTACAAGCGAGAGGGTTCAAGATTTTGATAGGGACATTCATAAAGACAGCTGACCTGAGGTAGTGGGAGCTCACAGACTCCAAACAGACAGCTGAGAGCCTACATGGGACATACCTACGTCCTCTGCATCTGGGCGACAGGTACATAGTTTGTTCTGTTTGTTGGGCCCCTAGCAGTGGGATCAGGTCCTGTCCCTGGCACATTAGTTGGATTTGTAGGACCTATTCCTCGTACCGGGATGCCTTGCCAAGCCTTGATACAGGGGAAAGAGCTTGGTCCTTCCTCAGCTTGATATGCCAGGCTTTGTTGGCTCCCATGGAATGCCTGTCCCTTTCTGAATGGAAGAGGAGTAAATTGGGGGGCAGGTAGAGGAGAGGTGGAGTGAGGGAATGGGAAGAGAGGATGGAGGGGAAATTGTGATTGATATGTGAAATAAATAATAATAATAATAATAAAGAATAAAATAATATCTTAAAAATAAAATTATAAGTATCATGGAGATTTTCATTTCTCATCCTATCTGTTTATGTTCTGTAGGCTTTATGCAACTTGGTGGATATCTCTAAGTTTGGGAAATTTTCTCCCATTAAAATTAAAAATATTATTATGAGTTATTAAAACATTAAAAATATTACATATGCCTTTGTTACAGTATTCCCCTTCTTCAGTTTTTATAATCTGAAAGTTGTGTCTTTTCCTGGTGTACCATACCTATCTAATGTAACACTCTATAAATATTATTTAAAACTTCCCTTGACTGTTACTGACTAATCTATTTCCTCAACCTTGTCTTCTACCTCTGACTCTTTTGTTCTTCATGATTCGCTGTCTTGGTAAATCTTTCCAGTGAGTTTGTCACTTGACTTATTGATTAAGTTTTCATTCCTTGCACGACTTCTGCTTGTCTTTCTTAAGAAATTCTATCTCTTTGTTGAATTTTACCATTTTCATCTTTTCATTTTTATTTGCTTGGCATATATTCATGTCTCATCTGAATTCAGTCCCTGGGACATACATAAGACAAGAGAAAGCTGATATCCTCAGGTTTTGTTCTGGCTTACTTATGCATATATTGGCTTTCTTGCCCCACACCAAATTAGATATAAAAAGAAATTGAGAGGATTATTTTAAGGTATACCCCTTCAAATATTACCCTTTTTAAAATTTAATTTTTGTTTTCTTTTGGTCTGTAGTATTTATCTTGTCTTACTAAATAATATTTTTCTAGTCTTTCATTACCTTAAAGAACCTACCTTACTGAGTAATCATTTAACAAATGGAGCATATCAATTCTTCATAGCCTAAATTTCAGAATTTTAAAAGTTCACCCAAAGCAAACAATGAAAAACTAAGAGAAAATAAAAAGAATATTTAATCATGTGATTTATAGGTTACATACATTAAAAAAATGAAATTTTTTCCTGAACATCTGCTTTTTGTTCCATATAATTCAAGCATCAATTCTCTTTGATCATTTTCTTATGTCAGGTACAAAACCAATAGAACATGCATAATCTAATGTCTACCTTGTGAGTGATGTAGTCTGAAAGTTACATTGTATAGCTTTTTTAAAATTGTTCGTGAATAAGAAATCACAATTTTAATATGTATTTGGTACAAATAGTATATCACGAACATTAAAGAATATATATATATACTATGTGTGAGTGCCTTTCTCTGACCAACTAGTAATGGGGCAATTTGAGAAAAAGAATTTGAATATAAACAAAATCATTATATGAACTGTTTAATAATCTATAAAACAGTTTGAATTCATTTATAAACTAATCACCAGTAACTTTAATTTTATGCATTGTGTGATTTATTTCTGCTTATGTTATCATAGTTTATGAATAAATAAGTATATTTTTTCATTTTTCTCTTGAATATATTTAGTGTTTTCTGACTTACTATGAAAGGGTACTCTAAGAAATTGTAAATATTATATTCTTTGTACAGTTTCACTTGATTTATTTTTCTCATGATCTGTTGTGTATCATTCAATGTTGTAAGCAAACATTCCAAGAATGTTTATATTATTTAGCAAATACAGTATTGCCCTTATTTTTTATTTTATTATACTATGTTTCTTTTGTTATGACTAGTATTAATAAACTAAATCTTCATTTAGTTTATTTTTGCAACATATAATTATAAGCTTCCACTGTTTGCTAGATTGTGAAAAAACAATGATGAAAATATATAGCTCATGTTTTTTATATCTATAGCTGTATTAAAACAATTTATCTTCAAGATTTTCTGTTGATTCCTTATGTTTTCCATTTTCTAATTTAGCATGCCTAGAGAATTAAGAGGTTTTCTTAATGGGGATATGGAATTAAGAAACAAATATACCTCAGCTTATTTTTTAATGTACTTTCAAAAATAACTCCTTAGAACCCAGAAGGAAATTATACTTTGGATAGCAATAGTCTTATCTGTTTTAATAATAAAAGGAAAATAAAATATTCTAATAAAGGAGAGCTCCTGGCCTGGAAATACTTTCTGAATTATGTGATGGTACAGAATAGAATTGATATTAACCATAAAGTAATTTTTAGATCATGAAAAACAATAACAAAATGGTTGTGTGGTGGTATTATGAGTTAGTGAAGATTCTGTGAACAGAATAACTTTCCACAGCCATTACTTCTCATCATCATCATGAGCTCCAAAGGTAAACTTTGATGATAAATCACTTAGCTTTATTCTTCTTTGTAACTTTTTGTTAAAAACCTGAGGAAATAGACTCAAAACCACAATGATTGCTTACCAGAGAGTGGGTCTCATGTGGAAAATACCATTTGGGAAAGTAACTTCATAAGAACTTAGGACTAAATAAACAAAATAAAGACAAATGCTCCTGGTCCATATAAAGAGAAAGTCAATAAAAAAAACCTCCCCAGTACCTATGCATGGACCTGCTTTTAAATGGTGGAAATGATTAGTGGAAAAGGAAGTGGGGTAAGACAGTGACAGAATAGTAAATGTGAACAAAGAACATATCTTTTTTAATGTCATGGTTAAATTTCCTATTATACACAGAGATTAAAATGTTTATTTAGAATAAAATTAACAGATACTGAAATTCAGGCTGGTACATGTGCAAAGATGACCATGGACATATGCTCATGTTATAATTGAATAACTTAACTCATTAAATCTGAGATAAGGAACAGAATCACATTCCATTGTATGAACAACATTACATACAATTTTAATGGTGCTATTGGCAGAAAGCTTCTGAATGAATGAACGGTGACACACAGGAAATATGCCTATTTAATACAAAGAGGACTTAGGTTTTATATCAGTAGTACTAGATACAGAACCTACGGTCTCATATACACTAAACAGTCCTGTCTTAAAAATGCACCTGAAAGCACAAAAATAAGCAAAATCCCTTGAGTCATTTAAATGGTGGCATAGATTCATAAATTTTCAAATTTAGCAGGTGTCTTAGATTCTATTCTGTGAAGCATACTAAACATAAAAATATTTTAAATCAACCTAGCACTTCTTTCTTAGAGAAAGCTGTTCAAATATTCATGAGACATAATTGTTAGAATTTTTCTTTTTAATGAATAAAATATGTGTATTTATAGCTTCAGTGACCTGATTCTTGTTTTCCTGATGCTGTGCCCTAACACTGCAATTCATTGTCTAGGATTTACTGTTCCTCTTTGCCTGTTATGCTGAGACGTTCTAAACAAACAAAGTTCAGATCTGAGTTAGTCTCATAGCCACTTTCTTATAGAGGGCACAAGACTCAACAATACTCAAAAAACATTTTCTATGTTACCCAGCATTGACTTTTCAGGAAGTGGAGGATGCTTATTCCTAAAGAGAAAGAGCCATTATAGTAATGGATTCTATTATACTTCCCTTGAATTTTATTCCAGTCTCACTTGTGGCATGCCTTCACAAGCCCTTGTTTGAAACCTTGTTCTCCAGTGAACAGCAGTAACTTTGGAAGCCTAGAGGGCTAGGAAGTGTTGAATATTGGACAAGAAAGTTAATAGTAACAGATTTTTGTAGTTTTACACTGTCTGTGATACCCCCTTTCTATGTGTTTCTTGCTCCAAAACTATGTGCAATGCCTCTGCCAAACTTTCCCACCACTACCTTACCTAGTCTAGTCAAGATTGACTATTAGAAGCTGCATTTTATATATCTATACATCTATCTATCTATCTGTCTGTCTATCCATGTGTATAAAGTATATTTTATAATTATATAATGTTATAAATTACTGTTCCATTTTATATTATAAATAATGATATTTCATATAGTTATATATAAAAATTTATAATGAAATAATTACATTTAACACATATCAATATATTAAGTGCAGGAACTTGAGATGAAATGATCTCTTGTTCACATTTGTTACCTCAGTGATCAATAACAGAATTAGAATATAAGAAAAAAAGTAAAGCTATTTATGATGATTTAGATAAAAATACTTCATTAATTTGAAAGTTTCACATAGTGAATAATTGTTCAAAAGACAACAGGAACTTTTTAAATAATAAAATAAAATGTAATAAGATATAACAAAAAGTAACAAGTTTTGATTGTATAACACTAATATTCTAATCAGACAAGTCTAGGCACTAAACAAAGCTTCCAGTACCAGGACTGGTTTGCATCCAATTGAGTGTTGGACAAAGAGATCCCATAAAGATCTCCAAAGAATCCAGGCTGTTGCCAGAACAATAGCCTTTTTTCCTCAAACTGACAGCAAGGCATCATTGCTGAAGATATCACCTATTGTCCACATATAAACTTCAGTCCTGTGTTCTAGGCACTCTGAAGAGAAAACTAGATACCATCTCAGCCATAAATTCTTTGATAGGTAGTACTGCCCTGGCTCAAGTGTATGCTAATTCTATTGTGGCAAGAACCTTGTGGGAATAACCAACCAAGGTCTGAATTTATTTTAGGCCTGTGCCTAACACTGATTGGGTGACCAAGAACAAAAGACTCGATAGTCGAGAATCCTAGGACAAACCATTTACGATGGTCTTAAAAACAAATAAACATAGCAAAAAAGAAGACTTTTCTGCCATATTAAAATTTCAATGCCTTCTTTACTAAGCCATCATCAGAAAATCTTCCTTCATCAGTCAGTAGAAACAAATACAGAGTCCCCACAAACAGACATGCAGGGATGTGGTCAGATTGGGGTTGACAGGCAGAGAGAGAGGGAGATCATGCATTACAGGGCTCTAATTAGTACACACACACATACATACACATATATGTATACATATATATATATGTATGTATGTATATATGTATGTATGTATACATATATGCTGTGGGAGCGCCTTCTGCTCCTTCAGTCAATAGCCTTTAAGATATCAGCCCACTTGGGTGTGGTCTCTGCTGCTTTTTAAAGCAGTGGTAGCCATATGCTCTCTCTCTTGCTTCGGACTCCACTTCCAGACTCCTTTCCTGGTTGTGCAGAGGGCTGTTGTCTAGGATGGTGATCTGTAAGTTTTCCTTTAAATAAACAACCCTTTGATTAATCATAATTCCAAACTGGTGTGGGATTGTTTTGTGACTTACTCCTTCATCTGGTGCCCAACAATTGGTTTTAGAACCACCCCCCACGCCCCACCACCCTATCCCCCGGCTCGGCTGCCTGCCACCAGCTCGGCTTTGCATTAGCTCTCCCTCAGCCTTGGCCTGTGCGTGGAGCCAGCAGTTCGATAGAGAATCTCAAACAGTGGCTTGTCTTGCTGCAAATCTTTACATGCCTCAGATTGGCTTCAAGTCCCCATGCACCTTATCATTTGCCTTCCAATTTGGATTTAAACTCCATGCCTCCTGGGATCCACTGGCCCAGACTGTCTCTGCCCGCCTGGTTTGATCTTTTCTGAGCAGTTTTTAAATCCCCCTTGCAGCACTTAAGCAGTGTGAGGTCGAGCACAAGCAGTTGCGGAATGCTGCAACCCCTTGGGGCAACTCTTTGTCATATGGAGGCTTATGAGGCTTCTGAGTTGCTGTTCTCTACCCCTGGATACTGGGTTTCTGGTTCCATGTATGGAATTGATATAATTACATTTACTTTGTTGAGCAACTCATATTTCCCAGTCATTAACAAATACCAATGTGGACACTGAAACAGGACTGTATCTGTCACCTTTGCATTGATTCTGGTCACAACTCAGAAACAGCACCATCTGCTAGTTAACAAGTAACATGGCAGGTTTCATTTTTAATGGGACATTTGCGGTGGGTTTTGCTGCCACTATGGAAGAAATCACAAGAGACCTATATAACTATGGTGCTACCTCAATTTACTGGTTATTAGGTTTCAGTTTTATTCTCCATCTTATATCATTATGGAAATATTTGGCATCAATTGATAGGATTAATACCATGATAGGCAAAACTGACTCCATATCTAAGGGTAGTAGGAACTTACCTGAGAGGGTCTAGGCTGTTGAATATGACATTCAGAAGTTATCACAGAGTTTTAATAAAGTAATAGACAGAATATACCTCCAGAATGGCAATTTACACGATATCCAGGAGCAGTTCAAGGAGGAGATCTTATCTTTGGAAGGAAACATTAAGAACTTGGTATCACAGGTGCAGAATAGGGAACAGAAAATTGATAGCGTAGGAAAATCACTAGAAACATTTCCAGGTCAGGAAATTCAAGCTTTACTAGAGATTATGATTATGAGATTTGAAATGATTGAGGAAATTATTAGAGCTGATGAACAGGGTGAGAAGACACAAGGGCAGGATACACTGTCAACACTGGCTGTCAGAAATGGTTTACCCAGGATTTTAGTGATGTACCCTGTAATTTACTCTGACAAAACATCAACTTCTAAAGGCTGAAAGGGAGCCAAAGAATGTAGATGGATGCAGATATGAATGTATGATCTAAAGAAAATTAAGCACGACATCGTTACTTATGGCTCACACTCTATATTTGTTAAGGAAATAATAAGAACTTGGGCCTCTAATGTCAGAGCTACTCCACATGATTTATGCCAGTTAATATCAGCTGTGTTTGAGGATGGACCTTCCTTGATGTTTGGAATTCATTTCAGAGAAGAATCCAAACATATGGAACAGTAAGGGAGAGCAAAGGGTTTGGAGGTTTTGCAGGATCAAATTCTTGGTGTAGGAGCATATACTGATCCTATATGGTCCAAGCTCTTTAAGACAAAGAAGTATTGTCCCCATGCCACAAAGCAGCCTTGAATGCTTGAGTTAGAATACCAGAACCAGGGAGAAGGATCAAGTCATATACTAGGGTTAGGCAGGGACAGGGAGAACCCTATACTAACTTTTTGCAAAGATTAATTAAGGCTCTTCACATAGGAGTAACAGACACAGAAGCTAGATGAATAATTCTTGAATCACTGGCTTTTGAAAATGCAAACTTAGAATGCAAAAAGATAATTTGGCCTTTAAGGTCTAGATCAGCACCTACAGATGAATATTTCAGCATACCATGAATTTTCAGACGTTTAACTACAATGATGAAACCTGGGTAGGAGAAGTGATTTCCAAAGCAATGAGGGGACATCAACTGGCCAAATGTTTTAACTGTGGTAAATTAGGACATCTGAAAAGGGATTGAAGGCAAGGAATTTCTAGGAATAATACCTCATCTGGGAATGGCAAGAATAGGAAACCTCGGCCTTCAGGTATATGTAGGAGGTGTGGTAAAGGACGACATTGGACCAATGAATGCAGATCAACAACAGACAGACAAGGCAACCGGATACCATCAGGAACCTCCTTGAGGGGCCTCTCACAGGCCCTCAAGCCAAAAGTGGCCCAGTCATTCCCAGTAACTGTGGACGACATGTCATACCAGGAAAATTAAAATCTCTAGAACCTCCTGTGCTAGACCATAAGGTTCTAAATGATAGCTCAAACTTGGAGGATAAGTCAGAAATTCAAATAGGAAATAAGAAGCATATATTTTGGCAAACTTCTTTAAATGATTAGAGACCAAAGCTGAGAGTGCCTATAAATGGAATTGTGATTGTTGGCTTGACAGACAAAGAAGCATATGTGAGTATCATCACTCCAGAAGCTTGGCATCCAAATTGGCTTTGTCAAGAGACAGATGTTCAATTACTAGGAATTGGAACCGTATCTCAAGTTAAACAAAGCACGAGATGGGTTGACTGTATTGGGCCAGAAGGTCAAAGAGAGAAACTAAAGCCATATGTAGCTAATACTGCAATTAAATTTATGGGACTGTGACATGCTACAGCAGTGGAATACCCAGATTAACATTCCTACAGTCTCAGAAACACAAATTCTTGGAAGGACGTAATAAGGTACTATGCACAAAGGTCACCAGCCATTCAGGCTGTACAAGAACATAAAGCAACTAGCAAACCTTTAGCGGTACCAACAGCCCTACCTTTAAAATGCCTAACTGAGAAGCCAATATGGGTTAAGCAATGGCCTCTAGCTGAAGATAAATTGCAGGCTTTAGAACGATTGGTACAGGAGTAATTAAATGTTCGATATATTGAGGAGTCAATTAGCCCTTGGAATTTTCCTGTGTTTGTTGTGAAAAAGAAATCAGGCAAATGGAGAATGGTGACAGATCTAAGGGCTGTCAACAAGGTAATTCAACCCATGGGCCCTCTACAGTCTGGAATTCCTCTGCCTTCTCTGTTACCAAAAGATTGCCTCTTATTGTTATTGATTTGAAGGATTGTTTCTTCACTATACCTTTACAAGAAAAGGATAGAGAAATATTTGCCTTCACAGTTCCTACTTATAATAATTCTCAGCCTACTAGGAGATACCAGTGGACTATCCTCCCACAGGGGATGCTCAATAGCCTAACCCTGTGTCATACTTTGTGAGTCAGCGATTGGAAATAATAAGTAGGCAATTCCCTAAGTCTATAATTTACCATTACAAGGATGACATTTAGCTATCTGATTCAAACATAGATACATTAGAAAGAATGTTTGAGGAAGTAAAGATAGTTTTGCCTAAATGGGGATTACAAATTGCTCCTGAAAAGATTCAAAGAGGAGATTCTGTTAATTACCTAGGTTACAGAATAGGTTTACAGAAAATGAGGACACAAAAGGCACAAATTAGGAGAGACCGGTTACAGACTCTTAATGACTTTCAAAGATTGTTAGGATACATTTCCAGTCTATGACTGGCTGTTGGGATAACACCTGATCTAATAATTCATTTAAACAAAACCTTAGGTGGTAGTAAGGATTTGAATAGTTCCAGAAAATTGAGAGCTAAGGCAGAAAAGGAACTGACAATGGTTGAGGAAAACTTACAGGAGGCAAATGTGGATAGGGTGAATGCAAATCTTAGTTGTATTCTAGTCATATTGCCTTCCAGAACTTCTCCTATGGGAATTTTAATGCAGAGGGAAGATATTATTTTCGAATGGATCTTTTTACCACACAAACCAAGTAAAAAATTAAAAACTTATGTGAAAATGGTCTCTGATTAAATTATGAAAGGTAAACTGAGACTTCATGAACTAGCAGATAAATACCCAGCAGAAATTATAGTGCCTTTCGCTACTGATGAAATAAAAAAAATTATGGGAAGACAATGAACCATGGCAAAGGGCTTGTGCTTAATTTTGGGAGAAATTAATAGCAACTATCCCAAAAGCGATAGACTTAACATTATAAAGAAAACTTCTTAGATTCTTCCTCAAATTGTGTGTGATGCTCCAGTAACTGGAGCCCATACATTTTATTTTGATGCTAATAAATCAGGGAAGGCAGGCTACAAATCAGACAAATTGAGTAAGGTGGAACAAAGCCCTTATACTTCTGTCCAGAAGGCAGAATTATATGCCATTCTTATGGTGCTAAGCCATTTTAAAGAACCTCTTAATATAGTTAATGATTCACAATATGCAGAAAGAGTTATCTTTCATATTGAAACAGCTGAATTTATACGAGATGATATGGAATTTGGCTTCATTGTTTATCCAGGTACAAGATATAATCAGGAATAGGCTTTGTCCTAAGTACATATCATACATCTGATCCCATACAGTTTTGCCAGGTCCTCTAGTAGAAGGTAATGCAGAAATTGATCAATTGTTGATTGGAAGCATGTTGCAGGCTTCAGAATTTCATAACAAACATCACATAATAGCAAAGATTTAAAGAAAAGAGTTTTCTATTACATGGCAACAAGTTAAGGAGATTATAAAGAGATCCCCT